>JASFDF010000201.1:0-37210 GCA_036937115.1 Nidularia sp. FH-822889
CATCCTCATCTCTTATCCTCTGCCCTTCACTCTTGTTATTTGGTGGCCTTGTCCTTTGTGATAGTGTTGCCCTAACAATCTAGTTGTTTCTGGGACAAGGCTCCTCCAGTGGCATAGTCCAAAGCATCAACCTCTACTCAATATTGTCCATCATCATTGGGTATGGCAAGTATTGGTGCTGTTGTCACTTGTTCCTTTAGACCATTAAAGGCTTCTTCCTGTCAGCTATCCCAAGACCATGTTGCATTGCCTGTTAGTTCTGTCAAGGGTTTTGCAATATTTGCAAATCCTTTGATGAACTGTCAATAGAAGTTTATAAATCCTAGGAATTGTTGAACATCCCTTTTAGATTTAGGAGTTGGCCAGTCCTTTACTCCTTCAACTTTAGCTGGGTCCATGCATGCTTGGTTATGTGAGACCAGTGTCCAAGGTATTCCACTTCTGCCTGTTCAAATGTGCATTTTTCTGGTTTAAGGAATAGCTTGTGCTTCTGTAGTTTCTGAAGCACTTGCTTAACCATGATCTTGTGTTCCTTGAGTGTTGCTGTGAAGATCAAGATGTTGTCCATGTAAATAATAACATGTCCATCATCTATTTCTTCCCTGAATATAGCATTCATCATGGTTTGGAAAGTTGCCAGCAAATTGGTAAGGCCAAAGAACATTATGAGTGGTTCAAATAACCCTCAATTTGTTCTGAATGCTGCCTTCCATTTGTCTCCTTCCTTAATCTGTACATTGTTGAAGCCCCATTGAACATCCAGTTTGGTGAAGTACCTTGCTCTTTGTAGCTTATCAATGAGTTCTTGGATAAGCAGTAGTGGGTAACAGTTCTTGACTGTGATGTCATTTAGCCTTCTGTAGTCCTGTACTGGTCTAAGTGAACCATCCTTTTTCTTGACAAAGAAGAAGGGGGATGCCATAGGGGATTTTGATGGTCTGATTTGTCCCAATTCAAGGTTTTTGGTTAGGAACTCATCAAGTTGTTTCTGTTCTGCAGGATTTAAGGGGTAAATCTTGCAGTCCAGTACCTTAGCATCAGGGATCGTTCAATGGCATGATCCCATGGATGCCTTGGTGGTAACTCATCAAAAGATTCATTTTCAAATATGTCCTTGAATGCATGGTATGTCTTGGGAACCACTTCTTCGAATGTCTTGGCCTTTTTCCTCTTGGATTCCTCTTCAGCAATCCTGGAGGCCATAGTCTGGAAGGCACAGATTTCCATTTCCTGGTTTAGATCTACTACAAGGAGTCTTTCTCCTTTTTTGATCTCTGATTCCTCAGGGTCCTGGTAGTCAGCATCTGGGTCCTCTGGCAGGTCTAATGGTGTACATTTGGTTGGACAACAGGTGAATTCTAGGGTTGAATTTCTCCAATCAATTTGTGGATTGTGCAGTTTCAACCATTCATGTCTGATGAACATCTTGGCCTTTCCCAGATTTGATACTGCAAGGCCTAGATGTTCCTGGTGATCTATTATTTTGATCATCAGTTCAACATATTCTGTTATGGGTCCTCCAGAGTTGAATGTGTTGTCTGCATTGTATACAGGAATTGGCCTGGGATATTTCTTGGTGTTTATCCTGTTTTCCTTTACAAATGTAGAGTCTATACAACTCCCAGTACAGCCACTATCAAGGAGAGCTGAGATCTTGAATTTCTTTCAATCATCAAGTGTAATGGCAACCAAGTTTATGTCCATTTGATCTCTATTGGTTCTCCTGATATATTGCTTTGGTCCCTTTAACTCTTCAAGAGCTTCTATGACTTCTTTGTCATTTAAGTCATTAAGCTCCTGAATGGTTTTCTCAGAGACTTCTGCATGCTGTTTATTGTGTACCCAGATATCAAGGATGCCTATTGCCATTTCTGGTTTGTGCATCCTTAATTGCCATGCAGTCCATTTTGCTGTTCCTGGTTTGACTGTTTCATTCCCAAATCTTTGCACTTTCTCTTTTGGTTTCTTTGATAAAATATCATCAAATTTCAAATCTGGTATATTTACAGTAGAAACTAAAAGGTCCTGGGCCAGCAAGTTCATGCTTACTTCTGGCCACTTTGAAAATCCTGTAGGGACTGCATGAGGTTATCCCTTTGTTCTTGGGTCATGCTTCCTACATCATAAGTGCCAGTTGTGTCCATGGTCCTAGTGCTAAATTTGGTGTCTTTGTTTGGACAGAAGCATCCTATGTGTCCCTTTTGTCCACATTTAAAGCAAAGACCCTCCTTTTTTGCATGGTCAATGTCCATGGCATTGGGATCTTTTGGTGTCAGCTGATGACTCTGGGTGATTGCTGGTAGTGGTTTCCCTTGTGATGGTTTTCCACTGTTCTGGTTCTGGTTAAAGGTTTTGTTTCCTTTATCCATCTGTTCAATTTGGTACTGGCAGTCTTCTTCTGCTGCTTCCTTGTACCAGTCTGCCAGAGTCACCAGTTGTGGTCTAATACATCTGACTGCAGTTCAGGTTGCCAGGTGTAGTCCTTCCTTGAAGTATGATAGAAGTGCTTCATTGTCATACTTTGTGATTGTTGCCAAGGCTTTAAAGTTGATGATGTATTCATCAACTGTTCCTTTGCCCTGGTTAAGCCTTTGAAGTTCTGCCTGGGCTTTCTCTTTTGAGGAAGCAAACTGGAAGTGTGCCATGATCCCTGCAGTGAACTGATGCCAGGAAAAGAAGTATCCATTCCCTGCATTAGCTGCTGGGTTATTCTTGTAGTCAACAATGAGTTTCTGTTGCAGGTTTGCCCAGTTGGTAGCAACATCATGTGTCCCTCCTTTTATGCATGAAAGGGCATAGACAATTTTTGCTGAGTTATCTGTGATGTTCTTTGCTTCGAAGTATAGGCTGAGGGCATTTATAAAGTCCTCAACCTTGCCTGGGTCTCTGTCAAAGGTCTCTGGTGCCTCTACAGGTAGAGCCTTTTTTGGTGCTGGTTTGTCTGCCAGTTTCTCTGTTGCAATAGCTGTTTGTTCTCCTGCCAAGACAAGTCCTACAACTGCCTGGATCAGGATGCAGAAGGCCATCCAGAGGAGTGTCCAGAACCCTGCAGTGCAGGGCTCAGGAGCTGGTTCAGTGGTTTGGTGAAAACCATGGGCATAGATGGGGTCAGTTTGGGAAAATATGGGATTGGGTGGAATTTGTGTGGTTCCACTGGTGTCTCCCATGATGAAGGCAGTTTAGGAGTGTGTGGGGATATAAATGGGTAATTGAAATAATTTGTTTGAGGGGAGTGGGTCCAGGTCACGAGATTTCAAGCATGTTCTAGTAGGGATGGGGTTTAAGGGATTCTCGAGTAGAACACCTGTTGCAACTGAAACTAGGGCTGTCTACTACTTCACCGGTCCCCTAGCAATGAGTGTGTTCTCCAAAGATTGCACTACAAGTTCTTTTCGAAGTCTCTGTGGGTTGGGCTCAATGTTACCACACAGATATGACCTCAGCTCAATTAATAGTGGGTGCACTACTGCTTGACAAGAGTGAAGGTAGAGAGGTGTGAGTTTAAGAAATATAAGGGCATAGTGAGGGCATAGCATGAGGGGTGCTTGAAGGGATGGTGGTAGAGCAAGGAGTGATAGGACAAGGTCAATGATGAGGGAGTCTTGAGCTTTTGTCAGACACACAAACAATACACTCAAATAGTGCAGTGTTGAGGTTGTCAAATCACTCTGGGAGAGGAAAGGATAAGGGAAAAGGAGTTGAGCACTGTATTGCTAGTGGAGAAAAGACCAGCTCAAGACTGGGGTTCTGAATACAAACAATGTAACTAAATACTACCTAACTCATGTACAATGCATGTACTACTCATGTCCTGTGCATGTAAGTAATGTGTTGTGTACATGTGTATTGTGCATGTAAGTAACAATCAATCATAAAAGAAGTATGCCTTGTGTGACCTCATGGGTGCAGTTGCCTCATGGTATCCATGCAATTGTCCATGTGTTATCCCCAAGATTAGATGTCCCTGTGATAAGTCCAAGAGATAAGATAATGATAATTGCCAAAAGAAAGGTGAATTCATGACACTACTTAAATATGAGTATTGCTAATTGTAATAATAAAGGTGGAAGTAGCAATACTATGGTAACAAGAAATAGTAAAAGTCCTTGACACATAATAAAAGTAGTGGAAAGAAGAGCAGAAGCATAACTGAGCAGAAGCATACATAGAAATGGTAATTGTGATGTGAGCATCAAATAATGAAAACAATAGATCAGAGATTAGTGATGAATGAAAACAGGCAGAAAACATCAGAAGCATAGCAGGGAGTTGTAACACAGAGTTGGAAAGTTTTGGCAGATGTTGGGGGAGTTTGCAGATGTAACATGAGGTGGAAAAGTAAGTGGGTCAAAAGACAGAAGATATGACAAAAACTAAGGAATACAAATTGAATGTTAATGTGGAGAGGTATACTATGAAAAGTATAGTGTAAGTGGCTGAAACATAGTAAGCACAAAAACAGAAATAGACTGGGGTGAACCTGAGTAAACCTGGAGACAAGTGGAGAGTCAGGAAAGTGTTGAGATTGATTGTAAATAGTCCAGAAATGGCAAGTGCTGAATCATACAAGGATATGATATACAATCAAAGTACTTAAATACTAAGAAATGTAACTACCCAGAGTAATACTACAAAGTACTAAAACATACTAAGTAAAAGTGGAGAAGTATGTGGGTCAAATAAAAGAGGGCATGTGACAATAGCTAAGGAGTATGAACTAAATGTTAATGCAAAGGATATACTATGAAAAGACTAGTGTCTGTGACTAAAACATAGTAATCATGAAAATTGAAATAGACTGGAGTAAACCTGAGTAGACTGGAGACAAAGCAGAGAGTCATGGGGGCATCAAGATTGATTGTAAACAGTCTGGAGATGGTGAGTGGTAAATCATGACAAGGATATGACAGCTGCTGGATACTCTCACTATCTCAGTAACATTGAGAATAGGGCCTTGCTTGCAGATTTGATTGCTAAAGACTTCAAGATTCCTCATAATGCCCTTATGTTTCATGAAAATACATATTTATCTTGTTACAATTCTTTACTTAGTTATTCTTACCTGCTATGCAACTTTCTTTTCTTTGACAGAATAATCATCACATAAGTAGTTCTATTTGAACTAGCCTAACTACAACAGCAGTTATACATAATGTGCCATGCACAGACCATCATATTTTACTATAAGTAGGCCTCTGTACTCTGGTCCTGCTCTTTAGCTTGACCTAGGCCAATATAAGCCTTTGTGACAATCTCACTTGGAACCCTTGAACTCTGAACAAATTCAAACCTCTTTGACTTTGTCTAAAAGGCTCATTGAACCTAAGCTTCTCTTAGACAGAGACTCAGTGACTAAACAGCTTTCCTTGACAACAGGAAGTGTGTCTCACACCAATCCAAGAACATAACATGTGGTATCACCACCATTATACCAAACTTTGAACCCAGAATCTCTGAACTTCATGTTGAACCTATAACTCAGGCTTAACTACCACAACATATCTCTTTATGCTAATTATTACTCATAGAATTCCAATATTTAGTATTTGTGTCTGTGATGCTGAATCATTGCCAGACAGGAACTTACCATAACTGTTGGAGAATTTAAACAGTGTCTATATATTCCATACCATTACATCTTTCTTCAACTGGTTACTCTGTTCACTATTCACTGGCCTCAACAACATCTGGATTAATCACTACCTGTTTCTTACATGTACAGATATCTGAGGCAGAAGGTAACAGTTTAATCAAAAATGGATTGATTCCTATTACCAGTAAAATCCTGTGTGATCCAATATGTTCTTTCTCATCTGTTTCTTGGTTAAGCAGCACCTGGATTAAGCAGCTTATTTCTTATATCTACAGAAATGTTTTGTGAATATCAAATCAGAGACAGATTAATCTCTATTCCTTTCCCTCTCTAAATTCTTTCTGTAAGGAGTTAAATTCATTTAGCTGTTACTGGCTTAATCTGCATGGTCATTAAACTTAAATTACACCAGTCATGTTAAGGTAAACTCCATAGCATTAGAGATGAGCTACACATGTTGACATTGAATAGTAGCTAGAATGTTAGAGCAACACTATTAGAATGACAAGGGCACTAACACCAAGCTTGAGCAAAGGAGAGGAGAATAGAGGGGTGAGACATCCAATGACTTAGGACATCCTTTAGACAGTGGGATTCCTAAAAGATTGAAGCTGAGGCTAGCTACTGTACATGAGGGATTTATATACTACTGTCTTTATCTAGAACATTCTATATGTCCTTGAATATCAATGTGCTAGAATATTCCATGTTCTAGAATATTCCATGTTCTAGAATATTCCATGTTCTAGAATATTCCATGTTCTAGAATATTCCATGAGTCAAGTATATTCCAGGAATATAGTGAACCCTGATGGGCTGCAGTGGCTCAGGTGGCACCTCTGTAGGATTAACACCAGGCTGGTTGTTGGACACGAGTTCGAACCCAGCTGGTTGCATGGTTAAAACATCTTAGACACCATGCATCACTTCAACACCCTTGGGTGACACTGTGAGAAAGCTTGCACTGGGAAGGCTTTAAGAATGCTGCTGGTATACTTAGGTGCAGTCGGACCAAATAGAGCTGCAGCAGCCGAATATGACATACCCATGTTTGCATGATTTATTGATGAAGTTATGATGATGCTACTCTCCTTGCCTGCAAAAAACAGGTATTGCCGAGATTCAAGTGGGGAGCTGGGAGGATAGGGACAGGGTCATATGATCTGGCAGAAATGCCAAGGCTGGTAAACCAGTCCCCTTCTGCATGACCAACTGGACCACGAGGTGGAAGTTTGACATCCTGACATCAAAGACGGCCAGAGCTGACCTGAAAGGACAAGTCTACGAGGACTAAACTGCTCAGGATTCACTGGCAACCGGTTGCCACGGATCATGCTGCCGACAACGATTACCTGCAAGACAGGGTGTTGCATGGAATGGTGAAGGGTGCTATTTATAGCTTAACTCTGGGAGTAACAAGGGTGACATTTCCTTACCCTAATGATAGCACTATCGGATCGTAAGTCATGATTAGATAAGATCACAGGATGTAACAAAAAATGGTAGATAGACACAGACACTTAGAGTATTACCTGGGTCATGCCAGAGTCACACTACATAGGCAATAGACAACGGTCATGTACACAACCTATGAAATAAACATCCTACAACTACAACAATAGTGAATCCTGACATAGAGTGTAGTATATGTTAAAATAGGACACAAAAATGGACCAAAGACAATAATGATTACTTGATAAGAGAGATGAAAAATCTGAAAACAAGTACCTAATATGTCCAATTGTACATATTTTCATGCACTTGTCAAGGCTCTACTGTATTATCTAACAGTATATCTATAAATATTTAAGATATTTGTTAAAAAATCATTCAAGAATCATCAAATGATACATCCATCCCAAAATATATTCAAAGTTTTGTTTGCTGTAAGAACACCTCAGAAGTAACTTGCAGGGTGAAAACAACTGGCCAATTGAAACCTAATATAGAATCCATCAAAGTTACTGTTCTGCTAACTGTGCCATCAATAAGAAATATTATTTCCTTAATGATAGCTGATCAGCTGCCTACAAATGAAATGCCTACATCAGAAAAAAAATGCTGACCATTTCTGGAGATTGAATTATTTAAAGAACTTTGAGAACATATTGCCAATGCTCTTCTTCTCCTGCAATTGCATCCATTCAGAATACCATTCTGTCTACAATAAAAATAACTTTAGCTTCTTTTTATGCCAATAAAATGTGGAATGCACACAATCTATAATAGAAAATAATTGCATATTATGCTGAGAAGGTGCCTCATATTTCTAAGCAAATGCTTACAATCTTCATGAGAATGATGAGTAAGAGCACTGACAATGAAATGGAAAAAATTGACTTTCTAAGAAAATTTGAAGCTGTAAAAATTCAATTCAGCATCCATTATATCAAAACATACCTCCTTTAATGTGGAATTGATTTAGACAAAGAATCATATAAAGAACAAGGCTACAGACTGACCCACTGAAAAATAGAAAGAAGCAAAAGCCAATAAGTTCAGGAGACTTTGAAGGCAGAAATCAGCCACTTACATACTAAAATCAGCCATAAGCAGAAACCAATGAGGTCAGAAGACTTTGAAGGCAGAAATCAGCCACTTACTTGCTAAAGTCAGCCAGAAGCAGAAGCCAATGAGGTCAGGAGACTTTAAAGGCAGAAATCAGCCACATACTTCCTAAAGTCAGCCATAAGCAGAAACCATTGAGCTCAGGAGACTTTGAAGGCAGAAATCAGCCACTTACTGACTAAAGTTAGCCATAAGCAGAAGCAAATGAGCTAAGGAAACTTTGAAGGCAGAAATTAGCCACTTACTGTCTAAAGTCAGCCATAAGCAAAAGCAAATGAGGTCAGGAGACTTTGAAGGCAGAAATCAGCCACTTACTTGCTAAAGTCAGCCATAAGCAGAAGCAAATGAGCTCAGGAGATTTTGAAGGCAGAAGCCAGCAACTTACATACTAAAATTAGCCAGAAGCAGAAGCAAATAAGGTCAGGAGACTTTGAAGGCAGAAATCAACCACTTACATACTAAAGTCAGCCAGAAGCAGAAGCTGATGAGTTCAGGAGACTTTGAAGGTGGAAATTAGCCACTTACATACTAAAGTCAGCCATAAGCAGAAGCCAATGAGGTCAGGAGATTTTGAAGGCAGAAATCAGCCACTTACTTGCTAAAGTTAGCCAGAAGCAGAAGCAAATGAGGTCAGGAGACTTTGAAGGCAGAAATCAGCCACTTACTGGCTAAAGTCAGCCATAAGCAGAAGCTAATGAGCTCAGAAGACTTTGAAGGCAGAAATCAGCCACTTACTTGCTAAAGTCAGCCATAAGCAGAAGCCAATAAGTTCAGGAGACTTTGAAGGCAGAAATCAGCCACATACTTCCTAAAGTCAGCCAGAAGCAGAAGCCAATGGGGTCAGGAGACTTTGAAGGCAGAAATTAGCTACTTACTTTCTAAAGCCAGCCATAAGCAGAAGCCAATGAGGTCAGAAGACTTTGAAGGCAGAAATCAGCCACTTACTTGCTAAAGTCAGCCATAAGCAGAAGCCAATGAGGTCAGGAGACTTTGAAGGCAGAAATCAGCCACTTACATACTAAAGTCAGCCATAAGCAGAAACCAATGAGCTCAGGAGACTTTGAAGGCAGAAATCAGCCACTTACTGGCTAAAGTCAGCCATAAGCAGAAGCCAATGAGGTCAGGAGACTTTGAAGGCAGAAATCAGCCACTTACTTCCTAAAGTCAACCATAAGCAGAACCCAGTGAGCTCAGGGGTGTTTAAATGCAGAAATCAGTCACTTACTATCTATATTGCAAGGACATTTTAAGAAGACACACAAAACTTAATATAGTATCATTAGTTTCTATCCAATGTTTAGACTGACATGCTAAGAAGAGAAGAGTTCATTTCATCTCAGCAATGATGAATTATCAATGGTAACTTTCAAACACACATACATTCAATATTGCAAGTATTTTCTTGCAGTGTGTTCTGAACCAATTAGAGGTAGCTTTCTACATTCCTCAGCCAATTGTCAGTGAATGCTCTGGATTATAATGGCACAGAATCCAAACTTCTTGAAGAATATTCACTGATCTCCTGACATCTTCACATGCATCCCAGCTCTTCAGCCCAACTATCCAAGACTTCAGCCATTCTTTCCTCAGCTTTTGCAAAAATCCATTCAAGACCAACTTGTGTTTCTCAATAGATGAAGCAGACCACTGTTTCAAATGATAGACCCAGTAGTGACAAGCATACAAGAGTGTATCAGACATGGCTTGAAGCCTTGAATTATCTGTCAAACAATTCATTGCCTGAGTGCAGTAGAGTAAAATTTTTGTGTGATGTTTTGTGCCATCAATGCAATGTTTCTGTGAGCGATTTGTGTCTGTAAGAAAGTCCCCTAGAGATGCATGGTAGGGTGATATAGACTGATCATCAGATAGAGGAATTGCTAGAATTGATTGGTATTCACGAAGGGAGATACAAATAGTTGATGGGCTTTTTCCAATCAGCATTGCCAAAGCAGTAATTGAAAGGGATGTCTGTAAAAGAATGACTATAGCAAGCACCAATTTTGAGTCTTCCACTTGAGTTGCTGATAGGACCTGGTCATAGATAGAGTCAAGGCCATCATGTGCACTCAAAGCCCTCTGTAGCCTCTCCTGAGGAGTAAGAACTAGGTTATCATCATCAGCCCCAACAAATCTCAGCAGGGTGAACACATAGATGAACACTCCCTGAGATTTCTTGACTGTTAGGGCAATGTCATGGTGAGATGGCCATTGATCTGAAGGATTTGGGAGGATTGCTCCATGTTTAGCACATATTTCATTGAAGCCGGACACCAGGACTCCTTCAATCTCTTTGTCATCATTGTAGTCCTGCAAGTATAGGTGATTGACCTTGTGAGGAACTGTATTGAATACATTTTCAATCTGATGTTCAGGCCTACTTGTAAGGAGAAACCGAAGTTGTTGACATTGAGATGAAGATATTTTAGAAAGTAGACGGATAAGGTGACGCTGTTCCTGATGGTCATGACACTCATCAATACCATCTATTATGATAAGGATTTGCTGAGTGGGATTGACAGCAACAACATCGACAACCAGCTTCTCGAACTGATGCTCTAAGCTTTTGGACAGAAGTAGCGGATCCTCAGCAAAGACTGCCTCGATAAGTGGCCGGAGATCAGCAACAGATTGCGCAAGCTGGTAAGCCAGTGTGGGAATAAGCTTTGCCAAGCTAGTGCGCCCTTCCCTCCCACGGGAGAAGAAGAATGTTAAAGGAACCCTCTTGTCACGATCAAGGCATTCTTGGGCAATCGTATGAGCGATGGTGGACTTGCCAGTACCGGCATACCCCGAAAGCCAACAGATAGGTTTGACGGCACTGTCTTTCGCCCAGCCTCGAATATCTTTGAGAATACGGGTACGGGTATCTGCTGCGCAGATGGATGCCTGCTGCATCTCTCGTTCAGCGGAATTGTACATAGCATTAACAGCGACATAAGGCTCAAGCAACCGAAGAGCAGAGCCTACGTAGTTGAGCCACAGGTATATCAGTTACGCCCTGCGTAGAGAGAAGAAACATACGAGTCGTGTCAGCGTAGTTGTTAATGACCCCAGTGATGGTAACGTCCCTGCCGGCAGTGTTGAGCGTACTGTCTGCGATAGCGATATCTTGGCTGTTGTTGAAAGCTGAGCTTGAGCTAGCCATTAATATGAAAGAGCTCGGTAGCAGTGAAATGGTTATCCTGAGGCTGCTGGAGGTCTGCAGTGGTCAAGGTGCGGGCTCAGCGATAATCACTCTGATCGATAAGTGCAACACGCGAAGCGCTTAATCAGTGCTCATTTAGTAAGTAGCACGCGTCTCTAAATGTGACGGAAGGTCACTTCATCATCACGTCGTTACAGATAAGATAAGATTTCCCAATGCTGGTTCGGGCAATGGTGTATGAGGCAGGGACTGGCTTGGCTTCGGCGGAGCATGGTGGTAGAGGAAATAAGGACGGGCTTGGGACCTTGAATTGTATCGGATTGAATGACCATGGGGATGATGGACAAGTAGCAAGCTCCGGTGCGGTGGGTCCTCGATTGTCTTGGGGTGCGTGGGGATGAAGCAAAAGAAAGAAAGCATTAGGGTTTGGACAGCAGTTGAAGAGTGCATGGGCGACAATAGATAGAGTCGAATCAAATGGCTCTTCCGAGCAATCGTGTTAAGTGCTAATAATAGGTAGTTGGGAAGTTATACATTATAGTACAGTATGATGCATGGAGAAACCTATTCCATACCATCATCGCTGAGTCCGAAAATCATAATGATAATTCAAGAGAAGACGTACCAGGAGAGAAAATCGCCCTAAGACACAGGAGATATGATAGCTAGCGAGAGGAGGGAAGAAAGGAGATAGGGTCATAATCAGCGCTTTGATGACTCCCAATAGTACCGCGGTGGCTTTTGAGCAGGGTGCTCGGCGGTGTGGTGATGTAGTGAGGTACGGCTGTGCCGGTGCGAGTGGGGAGAGGCCGTTGGGCGGGGCTGGATTGACACAATGAAAGACAGAAAGAGGGAAAGACGAGGTCAGCTGGTTGTGTCATCTCGGCCACGAAGGAAGATGAAGACGGACCTTTTGTATCGTCACGGCGGTGTCTTTCTCCGCTTTCACCCTCTCTTCCTCCTCCTTACACTCTGCCTCCTCCAACTGATCTTCCCGGGAGCGTGGCCGCCGCCTGCGCTCAGGCTCTGTCAGCTGCTCGCGTCTTCGCCGGCGCTGCTTGCGCTTAATCTGGAATATTATGGCGCTTCCTATGGCGAGGACCAATACGACTAGGGACGGGGGTAGGGGGTTAGGACATGAGGGGAGGGGAAAGGCACAGAGTGGGACGCACTGAACACGACGATGATCGCGATCTCCCATGATAGCCCGAGGTGGCCTGTGCTAGGGCTAATGGACGAGGGGAAGGGTCAGCGCTTTGCTCGGGATCCATAGGTAGGGTAGGGAAGAACAGCACGGCAGGACAGGTAACGATGAAGAATGGAACAGAGAATGGGAGCCATGTTTCAAGATTCTCAATAGGAAGCGGGACTCACTCAGCGGGTTCGCTTTCAAGGTCTAATCGCTTGGTCAGATTCAATAGAGGTATCATTGGCAATTGCCTTAGGTTCGTTCGGATGAAGGGCCGGGATACGGGGCCGGAGCCGGCCAATCACAGAAAGGTAGTGTGGAGGATGCAGAGGAGGCGATGGACAACTTTCTCCTGCTCTTTGTCGAAGGAATATGTAAAGTGGCACTGACGGCAGAGACAGCGGGGAAGGATCGCGAGAAGAGGATGCTTGACTCCATCGACCGCA
This sequence comes from Nidularia sp. FH-822889, assembly GCA_036937115.1. Classification (NCBI taxonomy): domain Eukaryota; kingdom Fungi; phylum Basidiomycota; class Agaricomycetes; order Agaricales; family Nidulariaceae; genus Nidularia; species Nidularia sp. FH-822889. The sequence goes on from JASFDF010000201.1 coordinate 12,945, forward strand.
TTCCCGCGCGTTTTTATAAAACGCAGCTCCAAGGTGCTCTGGGCGGCTTAGGCATTGGCGGCATGTAGTGCCAAGCGCAAGAGTGTTTTGCTAAGGGAGAAGTGCCAAGCGTGCTTAGTGTTGGCGTGCGATTGCATTTCCGGTGACGGGCGTGTACAAACATATACATAAACGTACGTACGCCCCAACTTTCAGGATGATAGATTAGCTTCGACGAACGCCTTTTCAGCTGAGAAGATGCTGGATGTAAATAAAATTTTTACAGCAATTTTTTGTAGTAAAATAACGACTTCTCCGACGCAAATCTGGAGGCAATCATGCCGAAACCAAGCCCGAGGTTGTATGACAGAAGCCAAGTTCCGCCTACTTCCACTCATCGATCGACGACACGCATTTATAACAGCATGGTCAAATCCAAACTAATGAACTTGAGATGAGCCAGGGTCCAAGGCTTCGGGATGCCCTGAGCTCCTGTCGATCCTGTCCCCGCGCCAAGTGCACGTAGGAATGCAAAGAACGCATTTCGATTCGTGCCCTTTGTCTGTTCAGTCTTGTGCTTGCTCGAGCCCGTCCATCGACATGGATTATGACACATGGCCAGTGCATGTCCTTTTCGATTTAGTTCTTGGCCGTGGCCCGCGCTTGGCTCGCACCCCGCTCTGGCGTGCTAGAGTGATGCTCGTCAGTGAGCTTGAGATGCCTTGGCTGATGTCGATTCATTTCTCGGAGGTGATAGTGATGCATGATGAGGGTAGCTTTGTCTTTGCGTGGGATCACCGATTCTTTCGTTCTTGGATCCGCGGAAAAGAGGAGGGGTGTGGCTAAGTGGTGTTGCTGGTGGGTATAGAAGACGAAGCCTTGTGCGAGACGTTGCGTGGATCATGAGAGTCGCGGAGCTGGCGGACCGGACCGTGTCCTCCTTACCCGCTGGCGCACCCCTACGCGACGGCGCTCATCGTCAAAGGAGCTATCCACGACTCACTCGAGTCATCCCAAACATCGTCCTTGTGCTCTCTACTCTGCTAAGAGAGACATTGTCGGTCAATTGGTCAGCGCGGGGCAAGTTAAATACTCAACGCGACGCGACTCTCTGGACTCACCCAGGAAACCGCAATCTTTAATTACAGCTTTCTCTCTAACATCTACGAATGGCCTCGTTCGCAAGTACCGGAAAGAAAGTACGCGCTTTAAATATACATCCTCTCCTTTACTCGGTCTCATCGCACGGAACACCCAGATTGTAGCCATCGGCCGCAATTTCGCCGCCCACGCGAAAGAGCTGAACAACGCCGTCCCGAAGGAGCCTTTCTTCTTCCTTAAGCCCACCTCCAGCTACCTGCGTACCGGAGGGCGGGTCGAGATTCCGCAGGGCATCGTCGCGCACCATGAAGGTGCGTATCCACACCCACGCGTGTCTTCCCCCCGTGTGTATTAACGCGACACAGTTGAGCTGGGCGTGGTGATAGGCAAAGGCGGAAGAGACATTCCTGCATCCGCCGCGGAAGCGCATATTGAGGGATACAGTACGCCCCCTCCTCCCCCGTTTCTGTGTGGAAGTAACAGCTAACCCTGCGTCAAGCCTTGGCGGTCGACATGACGGCGCGCAATCTGCAGGACAAGGTGAAGAAGCAGGGGCTGCCGTGGACGGCGGCGAAGGGGTTCGATACGTTCACGCCGGTGGGGTAGGTCTTCTCTTGTGCTTAGGTTACAGTGTTCTCGTGTTCTGGGGCTCTTTTGTTCTCGTGTTCTGAGGCTCTTGTGTTCTGGTTTTTGGCTTTGGGTTTTGGGTTTTGGGTTCGAAGCGGCGGGTGGTTTCTTGGATTCACGCTCGCCTCTTACTATTTTTTCCTTGTAGAGAACGAACTGACTGACTGACCGAATTGACCCATGCAGGACGTTCATACCCAAATCCCAGATTGCGGACCCGCACAAGCTGCAGCTCTCCCTCAAGGTGCCTCTCCTTCCCTCGCCTGCCCTTCGCCAAGGCCGCTTGACCTCTCTTCTTATGTAGATCAACGGCATCACCAAGCAAGACGGCACCACTTCTGACATGATCTTCCGCATCCCGCAGCTCATCGAGCACGTCTCGTCCATCATGACTCTTGAGGTGCGTATTACCTGAGCTCCCCCCAAAAATCTGGACCTATAGCTGACGACCCTATTTGTGCGTAATAATTGCGTAGGCGGGCGATTTAATTCTGACGGGGACGCCGTCGGGCGTGGGCCCTGTCATGCCAGGGGACAAGGTCGAGTGCATCCTCGCCGACGCGGAGGGCGCGAAGCTGCAGGACATCGAGTTCGAGGCTGTCCAGCGCGAGGGCGGGTGGCGCTTCACGGAGTAGAATTCTGTCAACGGTCAGGTCTTCAGTTGGAATATACGGCAGTATATAGAAATCCATTTCGATGACGGGAAAAATATAAGGGAAGAGAAGAGGGAGTCCTTGATCATACCCCACACGGTCGTAATCGTACAAAGGTGGTTTTACATACAACACAAGTGCAAGCAGTGGAGCGTCTATGCGGTATGTACATGTCAGATGATAAGTAAGTAAGCAGATAAAAATGAGGACGGAAGGAATCTTGGAGGTCTAGCAAAAAAAAACGTAGGTAGTAGTAGTATACATCCCCAGGCATACAACATCACTACGACGACGAAAGGTTCTTACCCTCCTCGCTCTTTGTCGACGTCTCACGCCCCAACCCCCCCGCAAGCCCAAAGTCCTCTGCAATCGACTCATTCGCGCTCCCTGGGTCGCTCCCTGCGAGCGTCCAGCTCCCCGTCGTCGGCGTCAGCTCCCCGTCTAGCTCCGCGTCCTCCGCGCTTTGGAAGTCCCCAAAGTCGCCAAAGTTGTCGTCGAACACTGAGTCCTCCATGTCGTCTGGGAAGGAAGAGGGGAAGCTGAATGGGTCGGAGGAAGGGTTGGGCGAGGAGGAAGGGTCGGTGAACGGGCCGAAGCCGTCCTAGGGAGGGAAGGAAAGGGGTGAGTGGATAGGAAGGAATGGGAGGGAAGGGGAGGGACGTACATCTTCATGTGGGCTGAATGGGTCTTCGGCCATCGCGCGCGTCGCAGCATCGCTGGAGCCAAATGCGTCCTGGGGGTAAAATATCATGAGCACCTGTCGTGGAGAAAGACGGAACGACGCACATCGAACGCATGGCTCAGCGGTCTCCGCTCCGACCCCTGCCGCCGCGACGACACCGGCGGGTGGTTCAGGCTGAAATTCGAGTGCGTAAGCCACCCCTCGTCGTCATCGTCATCGTCGTCCGACGTCGAGAACTGCTCAGAGGAGTGTATCTCCTGTTGGAGGTAGTGCGCGAACTACCAGAAGCAGGAGGGGTCAGTCCACATTGTACGACCCGAAAGTAAACCACCCACCTGAGGTGCACGATGCTCCTCTCTATCCTCCTCGTCCTCTTCATCCATCGGCGCCGGCCCAAAATCCGCACTGCTCTCCCTCGATGGCCCCACGCTGCTCGCCCGTCTAAACTCACCCCTCACTCCTCCCCCACTCCCACTGTCACTTGCCCCCGCCCCCTCCTCCTCGTCCACCCACTTCGGCCGGCCCCCAGAGCCCGAATCCACGACGGGCTTCCCTCCGCCCAGCAGTCGCGCGTCGCGGTTCTTCGTCTCGTTGTACCGTCCTGTTACATAGTGTTCCCATTCTGGCTCCGGGACGTACTGCATGATGATGATGCGCAGGTCGGGTGGGAAGCGCTCGACGGCAGTGAGCACGTCTTCAGAGATGAGGGTGAGGTGGCCCATGTACCCGAGGCGCACGCCTTTGGGTTTGGCACTGCGTAAATAGGATATCAATTTCATGTGTAGAGTAGTAATTGAAATAAAATAAAACAAAAACGCACCTCTCGATGTCGTTCTGTTTCTGCCCGTCCACTATCCGCTGCATGATCTTCGCGTCGCGGAACAGAGATATTGCAAGCTCGCGGTTCAGCCCGCTCTCTACATTGCCCGTCAGCACTTGGTGGACCACGTCGTACACCGCGCTGTGCAGGAAGTTGTTCCACGGGAACTCGAAGAACAGGTCCTGCGCCATGTCAGTTATATGTTCGACTACTGAGATGATAGGATGGACTCACCAGCACGGTCGACAAAAGATGCAGGTCTAAAAACCGCCGCTTAAACTGCTCCCCAACAGGCACGAGTCCCTCACTCGAGCTCTCCATCGTATTCGCGCGTCTCGAGCTCCGGCGGGAGGCATGCGAGCGCGCAGGGGACCTTGGTGGCGGTGGCGGGGCGGGCGATGCGTCCGCCGGACCCCGCGGGCTCGGCGAAAGCGCAATGCCACCATTGTCCATCTGCTGCCCCGTCCCCGTGGGGGATGCCGACCCGGGGGGAAGCTCCAGAGACGCTCGGGGCAGCGGGGACAGCTCGAGGGACGCACCGGGCTCGTCGTACATCGCGATCTCCTCCATTGCCTCGTCGTCGTCCGAGCTGCCCGGCTCGTCATCGTCATCTTCGTCGTCATCGTCGCTCATGTCATCGTCCGAGTCGAGCATGCGCCCCGAGCGGGAGACGGGCAGCTCGAGCGCGGGCTCAATGTCATCTTGGACTTCGTCCATGGGGTCGTGCGCCTGCTGCCCGATGCCGATGACGTTCGCGAGTTCTTCGAGCGCGGCGAGGCCGCCTTGGAGTCGGCCCGCGGAGTCATAGAGGCGTGCGAAGGCGGCGGGGCGGTTGAGCAAAGCCATGTTGGAGCAGTGTAGGAGTTCGGCGAAGAGCTCGCAGATGCGGTAACGCTCAAAGGTGAGCGGGGCGATAGGGCCGACGGTGGTGGATATAGGGCCGCTCTGCAGATGTATGAAAAAACACGCAGAAAAGAGAAGAACAGAAGAAAAGGGCGTACCAGACTCCTCGGGCTCCTCAAAAACTTCCGGAACTCCTCCAACCTCGCCGACATAACCTCCAACAACGGACCAAGATGCACCACGCCCATGCGGTCCACCATCTCCTTCATCGCCTGCTCGAGCGCTGCGCGCCCGTCCTCGCTGTGGTCGAGAGTCTGCTGGATCTGGATGAGGCGGTTCCGTAGCGTGTGGAAGAGGTACGGTTCGAAGTAGTCCGAGTTATGCTTCCGTATCAGCTCCACGACGACCGAGATGGAGTGTGTGACAGAGGAGGTCGCGGAGTCCCGCGTGGGGAGGGGCGCGGGAGCGGGAGAGCTAGCGTCCTCGTTTTCCGAGTCGGAGCTAGAGCCAGAGGGGCTTTTCGATGGGTTCAGGGTGGAGTGTGCATCCTTCTCCGCTGCGGGCTCTTCGGGGATGCTACTGAAGTCGTAGAGCATGTACGACACGAGCGTCGTGAGGCTGCCGCGCTCTGCGAGCTCGCGCGCGAAGCGGTTGGAAGATGGGCCGTTTTGGAGGCCATCGGTGAGCCCGGCGCCCGGGGACGGGTTCGCGAGCGAAATGATGCTCTTGAGCAGGTCCGAGACGACTGCGTGGATATCAGGCGTGTGGTCAGGGGAGAGTAGTTCGATCAGCCGGCCGATGAAGTTTTGTGAGGAGAGCCACTTTGTATTATCAGGGTTCAGGTTGCAGTGTGGTAATTAATAGAAAGAACAGCAACGCACTTCGAGGACACCGTTCCCACCTGGCCTATCGTCCAGCTCAATTATACGACTGAATATCTCTGGGAACGCGGGCGTCTCGATGTGGCGTAGGAGGCGTTCGACGATGGACGGCTGAGCTTGTATGAACGCGAGCATCTGAGGCCACGCATCGATTGAGCCGTCAGCGTACCACCCGCTCTTTCTCATCCAGCACGCGCACTCACCTCAACAGGCTTCTTGCTGAGGAACGCGCTGGTGATCTTGGCAAAGTGTGACGCCATGACCATCTGCGTCTTCATATCGTCCGGGGATCGGTCAAGGACGGTCTCCCAGAAGGGAATGAGCAGCTGCTGCTGCTCGGCGACGCACGTCTCGACGATAGACCATATCTCGCTGCAAAGGACCTCGGTGGCGACGTACGGGTATCTATATCAAGCACGCACGGTAAACGGGACAAAGAAATGATATCAGCCCTCGATGCGTAGGACGACAGAAACAGGGACGCACTTGAATCTCCCCTTCTCGTCGGTCTCTATCTGACCGGTGACATAGCCAAAGAGCTTCTGCAAGACGTCGACGCGCTCAAAGTAGGTCATGAGGCGGGTGTTCTGGGACTTGCACTCCTGAAGGAGGTCGTCCTCGTCGAGAATGGCCTCGAGGGCAACGTCCTCGCGGTCGAGCAGGCTGTCGATCGCGGAGGCATTGGCGAACCCGAATCTGTGGCAAAAGGGTACCGTGGAGGTTAGGACGAGCGGGGGAAGGTTGGGAGGTAGACTACCTCCAGAACATGGGGGGTCTATGGCGCAAGAGGCTGTTGGTGGTGATACGGGGTGAGTATTAAATATTTTAAATATAATGGGTGTGCTTGGGGGGGACCCGCTGGCAGACAACGCGTCGACGCAGGACGGTCGGGGGGCGAGTGGGGTGCAAACCAGAAAGAGGACGAGGGAGTCGAGGCAGACGAGCAGAGAACGGCGCCTGCTGCTCAGGCTGCTAACGGTGCTAACCCTAGCCACGGCGTTAACCCTACGACTTATCCGGTAATCAAACCGGTCCCCGTGGTCGCCGCGCACTTCCTCGTGTCCGTAAAGATTAGGTGTCCGGGTAGTCTAATCTACAATAAAATACATCCAAACCATCCAAAACTAACAGCTCCACATATTCCTCAGTCACAGTCGTATCTGGTACGTCCCACTCGCCTTCGTGAGGTACCGCACCCACTTGATGCTCTGGTAGTTCCCCTTCTCGAACACCTTCAGGAAGCGCACGATCAGCCCCGACGCCGTGAACATCAGCACCTGGAAATCGACGTCGATTGGTGGCCGCGCCCATACTTGCCGAGTCGTCGTGCTCGTCAGCGCCGCCGTCGCCTGCAGCTGGCACTCGTGCCCGCCCTGGATGCGTGGGATCCTAGTAAGCAGGCATCAGAGCTCAGTCAGGCATATAGAATGAATTGTTTTGAGAGGAGACGCACTTCCACACGACGACATTCTCCCCTGGGACATACTTCGCTTTCCCGTTCGCGACTTTGCAGTCCACGGTCGTCGTGTTAAGGGGCGTGGGTATCCGGAGCACGACGTTCGTCGCGGAGAGGTTGGTCGCGAAGTTGGCTTTGACGACAATCGTGTACGACACCTGCGAGGTGCCGATCTCTGTCACCGTAGGTAACACCTTCAACGGGAGCTTGACATTCGATGTTGAGCGGTATCTATCGTCGAACATCCATATCATTAGCTTCCTGTCTCTCTCTTTCCTCTTCACCCCCAAAAGACGAAAAGCAACCCGTGCTCACCGCATAAGCTCAAACTCCCCATCGGGCGGCACAAAGCTAATCGTCCGCGTTGCATCGAAGTCATTTAGCCTCACGCACTGGTGGAAGTGGCAATCGTCCAGCTCCACCGCGTCGCCCGTCCCACGCTCGCTCTTGTCGATGACGAGCTTGTCATTCAGACCAAACTTGCACTCGGGTGTGCCGGAGAGGTACGCGCGCATCTGTATATGCCCGTCGACATCTGCGCGGAGGACGGTGCCTACAGGGAGCGTGAGTGACGTGAGGATGGGTTGGAGTGAGTATGGGGCGCACCCTTCGCGCTCATACTCAGGTTCACGACCTCAATAACGTCGACAAAGGCCTCGTTCTTCTTGTACTTGACGTCCCCGCGCCGCCAGTTCGTCGCGCCCGTCGCTTGCATGGTGATTTTCGAGGATTCTTCCTGCTCCGGGACGTCAGTGTCAGATATGGATATAAAGAGAAGCAGGGAGTTGAAAGAGAAATCGAACTTGGGCATAGTAGAATGGAAAGAGTATGGATAGCAGTGGGAAGGACATGAATACCGGTCAGGTCGAAAGAATAATAGAAATCGCATAAATACCACCCCTTTCGAGCACGAAAACAAACGCAAGAACGCGAAAATGATCATAAGAAAACTCTAATACGTACCGCGGCATGTGCAGTCGACATCACGCTCTCCGTCGTGATGTACGATTTGAGTGTGTCGATCTCGCTGTTCTGTGGGTAGCCGAAATCGTTGATCTCTGTAGGGACGGGAATGGGTTAGCTCGGCTGGATTTACATTTTGAAATAGTAGTACAAGGGGGATTTGGGTAGAAGGATTTTGGGAACAGGGAAATACAAATGTAACGGCGTGACGAGGTACAGGAAACAGGTAAACACTGGCAAAAACCAGGTTCGAAGTACATACCATCAATCAGCTCGTAAATGAGCACAAAGTTATTCTTTATCGACTCCTCGTCGATCTTGCCGAAGTAGGACTTGCAGATGATGATGAAGCGGTAGCAGAACTCGAATACAAGGGCGGCGTTGGCGTTTGTCCTGTGGAATGGATAGGATGTTAGCGTTTTCTCGTTCCTGTTCCTTCTCCTGTTGCTCTCTCAGGTTTAGTCCCTCCATACATCCTCGTCTATAATTATATCAACCCCCCTTGTATGAATCCTTGTCCCATGACACCCCACTCAAGAAATCACAACATCAAAAGGGAACTACACGCACTTGGTAACCGCGACGACATATAGGTTGTTAATCCGCACATGGAAGAAGCTCGTCGAGCCAAGCGTAATGATCGGCGAGCGCACGTCGCTGTTCGAGACGACCTGGATGCGGAAGACGTCTGCGATGGAGCGTCTGTGGGAAGGATTAGTGTTGGCGTGTGTGGAAGGGGAGGGAAAGACAAAGGAGGAGAAAACGAAGCGTACTTGAAGTCGGTGCGGTACAAACGGGAGATGAGCACCTAACACCACGCGATGGTCACTGGTCAGCAATGGTTCGTTCGTTCGTGAGGGATGGAGCGTCTGCGCACCTCGCCCTTCTGGTTGAAGATGAAGAAGGCCTATGTATCCGAGTATTAGGTTCACGATGAGTATGTCGCAGAAGGTACGCACGGAAATCATGCTTGGCCCAGAGGTCGGGGTCAAGCAGGTATGCGAAGGCAAGCGGCAATAATGTCAACGTTGTCAAGCGTGCTGAGCGGCATCATGCGAGCGCCAGGCGGCCCGCGTGTTCCGGTCTTAGGCGGGGCACGATTCAACGATTTAACTGTTGCTTTCTACCGCCATGAGCAGCTCACACCAGGCCCCTGTATGCTATCTCACAAAGCTGCATCCAGAGATCTTAAACACAATTATCAAACTGATCCCGCCCAAAGACAAGAAAAGTCTCTCCCTCGCTTCCCGCTCCCTCCGACAGCTCTCCCTGCAGTACTTATTTCAGCGTCTTCAATGTAATGGCAGAAAGCGCAATGATCTTTGGAAGTTCAGCGCCTTCAAGACCCTCCTGGACGCTAGCGAAAACTTGAAAGCCAGCATCAGGTTCTTCATAGTCTACGTTTCTAGCATTCGTGGTTAGATGCTAATAAGCCATTGCAACTTCCGGTTGGATCCATCTCGCACAGTGAAGTTAAACTATTGAACGTCGAAGAAAACGTCGATAACATTGAAGCCATGTTCAAATTCATTGAGGAACTCCCCAAACTACAGAAATTGACCTACAAACAGAATTCTCAGCGTTGCATATTCGCTCGTCTCCCACGTCTTATCTCTGCCATCCGAAATTCCCCCCTGCTAGAATTCACACTGGAGACTTGGAACTGCGTAGTCAACTCAAAAGATTTTGTCAATTTCACGGGACCCAAATTCCTTGAGAAGCTCTCTGTGCAGTGGAATGTCAAAGACCACCCCGCAACACCCGGAAACTCAATCGACCTGGTGTATCAACTTATTCATTCTTCGGTGTCTACCCTAAAGTTTCTCCAGATAAGCACGACGAAAGGGGTGGATCTTGAATTTCGATACTTGCAGGAGGCTGGTGAAACTTTGCGGACGCTGATTTATACATTCAGGAATCAGGACGAAGCCGTGTTCGATGCCATACCGGAGAATTTTCCGCACCTCGAGGTTCTCAGTTTAACATGGGATAATAAGAAGTCCAGAAGACACTCGCTTATCTGGAAAGTAAGTAAATTCTAGTTATTGCGATGGCTTTGCCCTTTCATCGTGAGTGCTCACAATTTTCAAAAATCGTACAATAGGACTCTTATGCGACTTCGCTCTCCAAACTCGCTAATCTTCGCTATCTCACTCTTTCCTGCGACCTAGAGTACAGCGCAAACGACCAGCTTCAGCGATCCAATGACATACCTTGGTTCATTCGCTGCTACGCACGCCGTCTCAAAGCAACCGAAGTCCTCGCCAAGACGTGTCTCCAGCTCCGGCAATGCACTTGGATGCAGCTGATAATCGACAGCACAGGTCACTCACTGGACCACGCCTTTATGATACATGATCGACGGGAAAGTGCGTCGCAGACGGTAAGGGAGGTGATAGGACATCGACAGTGCTGGATGGATGAGCTTACCCATTGTAATATGGCTGATTTACCGGGAAAGATCGAACGCATCAATGCCAACGATCCTCGTACTAGCGAACAGAGGGAGTGGGAGATCGCAAACGGACTGAGCAGTGCTCCTTTCCCGTTCACGGGAGGTAGGATTTAATGATCACAAGTCATTATTTTATACTAACTCTTTGTCTTTTTTCTTCAATTTTTTTTCTCGGTGGGTTGAAGAGGAAATTCAACAGTACGAAGATACCTATGGCAAATAGTCCAACGACAACATCACCTTTGGAACTGTGTACTTCATATAAAGCGAAGACGACTAGAGACTTAATATGCATCAACGAGGTATCCTGAAGTAGCAAGATCGAGAACATCTAACGAACTGTGAAGCAAGGCGGATTGGAAATATGAAGAACTCGAGACCGTCTACCGGAGGAACTGAATGGTTGTAACTTTGAAAGAAGCTGGGTCTTTCCCCTCCGTATTTTCTGCAGATGCAAAGAAGCTGTTATACTCGATGTCTTGTTGTCCCTATGTGTGTAGAAAATGAGTCATAACGAAGTGATGTTCAGGCACTCGATATTTTCTGGACAGCCAGGTTAACGTTATCGATGACGAGGATCCAGGTGCGCACGCCTTCAGATGTTTTCCCCGGATCTGTCTTCGAAAACGAGCACCACCGACGTAGTGTAAACGTGTAGATCTTCCCGGGCCACTCCCAAGGTATTCGCTAGATATAATGCTCTACTACTTAACGAAGGGGAGCATCTGATGCTCCTTGAAAAACCACTTAACTCTTATCGCCACTCGGGCTACCCGTTCTACTTGCTTAATTTAGTTACGTCCTCCGTAGAAGAAATTTAAAGAGGAAGCTTGGCTCAGTTGGTTTTTACCAAACAACTGGAATAAATTTGACTGGAAGATCCCAGTGACCATCCAAAGACATCTCTGAGCAAGCTCATTACCGAGCGTGTTAGTTCTACTTCTACCTTTGGCAGTTACTCGTGGTTAGTTTTGAACGTACTTGAGGTGCGCAATACGGAAGTAATACACAAGTGAATTGGATTCGTAACTGAACTAAATTAGATTATGGCATGATGATAGCAATTACGCAAAGGTCATTGAGCACCGAGTTCGCTTGAATCATTAAACATCATCAGGATAGATTGGGAGGGTCCCATGCTCAGATACGCACTGGATTTCCGTCATTATAAGTGTCCAGTAGTATTACCTTCAAGTTGAGACCAACAGCAAAGGCTTGTGCATCGAAGATTTATCAGCATTGGGACAAGGCAAGGTCGAGAATTGGAGAATCATTGAAGCGAATTTGATCGGGAGTATGAAAGATCGTAAGAACTGCGACGGCTAGTGCAGGATGGAGTTGGAGATCCTGCACTTATCTCTCGTGCGAGGACTGGATTTTGATAGAGTCTAGCAGTATCACCGCAGTCGAAGCGAGCACTTGGCATGATAGCCCGAGACGGGTAGGGACTTGGTTCGCCAATAACAAAATATCCTCCAGTAACACGATCAAGAGCTTTGAAAGGACACTGAAGCAACGCCGCTCGAGGATAATGGGTATGATTTGGTTTACTTAAACATGGATATTCCGCCTCCGTGTTTTTTCCAGATGCAAGGATGTCAGCATGCTCAATGGTTTGCTAGTCCAGCGTGGGTACAGAACTGAGAAGAGTGAGTCACGTCGAAGACGATATTCAGGCACTCTCAGTATGATGTTTTCTTGATGTTTTCTGGACAGGCCGGTTGACATCGATGACGAGGATCGCCGTATGCACGTCTTCAAATGTCTTCCCTGGATCTGTCGTCGAGAATTGCGAGCACCACCGACGTAGTGTGAACGTGTAGATCTTCTCGGGTCATTCCCATGTTTTTTTATAGAATTCTTGTGATGGACAGGAATGTTGTTGGGGCTTTTCACTCCACTCTGTGAAAGTAGGAATGGGGAAGACTTTGAGCAAAGCAGAGTTCAGCATTAAGAAGAAGTAGTATTCGATGTGGTGAGCATTCGCAAACAGGCTTATTTGATGGAGCTCAGCATAACATTCGATGACTGCGAGTCCTCCGAAGTATGGAGGTCATAGTTGTTGACGAAAAAGAAGCCGGAGACAGGTGATTACACGAAGCGAGTGCATTGCAGGCTCGGCCGATCTAGTTCGGCGTATGATCGGCCGTATGCGAATTTGATTCGAGTCATCGTCCTCTGTTTTCAAAAGTTGAATTGTTCAGTGCTCGTGTCCCTCACCTCCACCCCGCTCTCCTCCTCCGCTCTTTCCCTCGTGTGTGCTGGGGTGCTCAAAACAAAAACATGGCTCTACCCGCTGCGAGAATCCGTGTCCAGGGCGCCTCCCCAAAAGCAGCCTCGACATTCGTCAGATGTCGCTCCACCACCGCTGCCTCGCCCTCCATCGTCGACGCAAAGTTGAGGGTGAGAGAGCACGCACGCCATATCAGCCGTACGACGGTGTCTAATGCAACTGCTGCACCTTCTGTGTATGATTATACCACTACTTCCCCCAGCCTCACACTGACTCCTGTCTAGACGCCCCGCGCCAGCCCCTGGCTTCCAGCAGGTGCCCACGCCCAATAACACCCGCATGCCGTCGCCTATGTCCGGACCTGGCCTCCCGCCCAATGCACCCCTCGACCACTCCTTCGTGGGCATGTCCGGCGGGCAGATCTTCCATGAGATGATGCTGCGCCACGGCGTGAAGCAGATCTTCGGCTACCCAGGCGGCGCCATTCTCCCCGTCTTCGACGCCATCTACCGCTCCGAGCACTTTGACTTCGTCCTCCCGCGGCATGAGCAAGGTGCGGGGCACATGGCGGAGGGCTACGCCCGCGTGTCTGGCAAGCCCGGTGTCGTGCTCGTCACTTCCGGGCCAGGCGCAACGAATGTCGTCACGCCTATGCAAGACGCCCTGAGCGACGGCATCCCCCTCGTCGTGTTCACCGGGCAGGTCGCGACGTCCGCCATCGGTTCCGACGCCTTCCAGGAGGCAGATATTGTCGGCATCTCGCGCTCCTGCACCAAATGGAACGTTATGGTCAAGGACATCTCCGAGCTCCCACGTCGCATTAACGAAGCCTTCAAAATCGCCACCTCTGGGCGCCCTGGCCCTGTGCTCGTCGACCTCCCCAAAGACGTCACTGCTGGCATCCTGCGTACTCCGCTCCCATACAAAGCCACCACCCCAGGCATCCACCTTGGCCTCCCGTCCAACCCCCTGCAGATGCCTGACCCGCCTACTGACGACGCTCTCATCCACCAGGCCGCCGCGCTCATCAACCAGGCTCAGCGCCCCGTGATCTATGCGGGCAACGGCGTGCTCTCCTCCCCCGCTGGGCCCAAGCTCCTCGCGCAGCTCGCGGAGAAGGGCAACATCCCCGTGTGCACAACCTTGCAGGGCCTCGGCGCATTCGACGAGACAGACGACCGCAGTCTGCACATGCTCGGCATGCACGGGAGCGCGTATGCCAACCTCGCGATGCAGCACGCGGACTTGATCATTGCGCTCGGAGGGCGCTTCGACGACCGCGTCACGGGTAAGATTGAGGCGTTTGCCCCGGCAGCGAAGGCGGCTGCACTCCTGGGTCGCGGGGGGATCATACACTTTGAGATCCAGCCGAAGAACATCAATAAGGTCGTCGAAGCGTCGATCCCCGTGCTCGGAGACGTTGTGGCCAACCTCGCTGCCCTCGTGCCCCTGATCGAGCCCGCCCCGAGGGAGCCGTGGTTCAAGGACATCCAAGCATGGAAGAAGGACTACCCATTCACGTACATTAAAGCGGAGAAGGGGTACAAGATGAAGCCGCAGGAAGTTGTCGAGGAACTCGACAGGCAGACTGCGCATCGGAAGGACGAGATCATCGTCGCCACTGGGGTAGGGCAACACCAGATGTGGGCCGCGCAGCACTTCCGCTGGCGGCACCCGCGCACCATGGTCACCTCTGGGGGGCTCGGCACAATGGGCTTCGGCCTCCCCGCGGCCATTGGCGCGAAAGTCGCCGCGCCCGAGAAGACCGTCATCGACATCGACGGCGACGCCTCCTTCAGTATGACTGCAATGGAGCTCGCCACCGCCTCACAATACAACATCGGCGTCAAAGTCCTCATCCTGAACAACGAGTTCCAGGGCATGGTCGTGCAGTGGCAGGACCTCTTCTACGAGAAGCGCTACTCGCACACGGAGATGACGAACCCGGACTTTGTGCTCCTTGCGCGCGCGATGGGCGTGCATGCCATCCGATGTCACAGCGCGGAGGAGCTACCCGCGAAGATGAAGGAGTTCTTGGAGTATGATGGGGCAAGGCCGGTGGTGATGGAGTGTTTGGTGGAGAAGAATGAGCATGTGTTCCCGATGGTGCCGGCGGGGAAGGCGCTGCATGAGCAGCTGCTGCATCCGTCGTTGGCGCTGAAGGGTAAGGCGTCGAAGGCGTGAGGGGAGAGGAGAGTCTTTGCTTTTATCTGCGTCTTGTTGCATTGTTTGCATGGGCTTGCGTCTTTTCCTTTCCTTCCTTTCCTTTCGTCTCTGTTCCATCTCTGTACTACTGGCACAACACATTCATCTATCTACCCATCATAGCTCCATCGGCGTACCCTCCCACCTTTCTCACCTATTTACTCGATTACCAATTGCATCCAGTGTCATGCGAATTCAACTGTAGTATAACCTCTACCCCTTCCTCTGCGCTCTGTCCCATTCCAACCCTGAACTACCCGCTACATCGTTACTACCCTGCGCACGAGCGCAATATCAAAATTACTTTCCTTTTTCCACCTACATACCTATTATTTACACGGGTCAGCCTTCTGGCTACGTACGTACAAAGCGCGCGATATTTTTTCAAAGCGCAAGTGCATGAATATAAATGGAGCATTTTTTAAGATTAAAATCTAATTTGTTTCCTCAGATAAAACGTACTATAACAAGAAATAAATACGAATTTATGGATGAGTAAATCGATAACAAGGAATCCTAATGAGTGTTACAGTAACGGGTATCTTTACTGTAAAAGTCCAGCGAAAGGAAAGTATAATAACCAAGTACCCGAACTCTCTAGTACGATGCGCCCCAGATAGCACCGAGGTTATCAACCTCGTCTCCACCCCTGCCCCAAAATCCTACCAATCCCCATGAGCCTCCGGATCCAGCATCAGTAGGAACGACAGTGGTGACGCAGGTGCTGGTCGTCGCACCAGCCGCGAGTGCGCGCCCTTGGTTCGTCGTTAGGCGAAGATAAAATACGCGTGTATGCCCGCTGTATTCCGCGCTGCAGGTGTACGTCTGTATGATGCGCTCGCCCGAGTTCAGGGTTAGGGTATAGGCGGTCCCGCCCGTGCCGCCATGGGAGACAGTGGTGGTTGCGCCGCTGGTGTACTTCACGATGTAAGAGACGGCGTCGACGCGGCTCCCGCCACGGATGGTGATGGAGGTAATTTTAGGGACGGAGGAGCTGAGCATAGCGGGGATGTCGTTGAAGGGATTGCCGTGAGGTCCGCCAGTGGGGTCGGCCAGGCGGATCGAGGAGGAGAGCTTCCAAGTGAAGGTGCTGGAGATAGGGTAGTGGTCGCTCAGTGGGGCTCCGGTACTGTTCACGAACGCCGTGTTCTCATTCGTGAACGTCGTAGACGAGAACGTGAGCGCCACGCTGGAGCGCGTGAAGATCTTGTCGACAACCTCGCATGCAACCATCTGCGCTTGCGTCGTCCCCGCAGCGAAGGGGAAGTCGCACACGAGCGCAGTGCCGCCAGACGCGGGGTACAACCCGAGCCGGGTGTTCTGGATCCACAGATCGCTCACCCCGTTGGTATTGATGAACGTGTGGAGAGCATCTGAATCGCGCGTGTAGCGCGAGTTCGTGTCGCCCATGACGATGACGGGCATACCCGGTGACCATATCGCCATGTACGCAGACACCTGCGCGAAGTTGGACGCGCGCGCTGTGTTGTCAGCCGTGTCGGAGCCGGCGTCGGTGTGCAGGTTGTAGACATCCACCCAGGCACCGTCGGCCACGCGCACGCGCATAAAGGTGAAGCCTTTGGGCGTAAGGCAGTCCCCACCGTTGGAATTGCAGTCGTTCCATGTTATGCGGTCGAAGTCGATGAAAGAGTAGTCAGAGAGGGTGTTCAGGCCGGACCCGATGCCTGCACCGCCGGAGGTTGCGGTGCGGTAGGCATGGGTGTCGGATGCATAGAGGACGGCGTGGTAATTAAAGTCCTCTTGGACGTTAATGATATTATATGGCTTTAAACGAGGGGAAATGAGTGGCGTGTTCACTGCTGGGTCTCCAGACGATAAAATCTCTAAACGTGTGCATAATCGTTAGGTTCATTCGTGTCTCACAGTGGCTGAAGCGCACCTGGAAGCCCTGCGACATTGTACGAAAGTACTTTGAAAGATCCTGTTGCCTGCGCTGTTATGAGAGAGACCAGAGACGCTACAGAAAAGCCCAAGGCGAACATCGTTCCTTTAGGAAGTTGGAGGACCAGTTCGAACTGTCGACAGGTTTCGTCGCACTCATATGCTACTCACCTATAGACACCGGCTGTTACGCGAAGTCTCATGTGAGGAGCAACAATTCCGCAGGCATCTTCTTCCCAACAACGTTCGTCTCGGCGACGAGACGGACATTCGTTGGTCATTCCAGGACACGATTTCTCACCATACACATAAAGAACTACGAAGAACTGGTTGAAAACAAGATATAATCAGGATAAGGATGGCCAGATGGCAGAACGCACATGCTCGTATATTCTTTGGGCGATGCCATATGATACTTTTCGTGATCAATGTGACAAAGCCGAGAAACGTTGGAGTACGAAGTACAATTGCCGCTGTAGCAGATGGTTGAAAGAAATGCACGTTTTTCATCCTTGAATTTGGGCACGAGACGGAAAGTAGACACAGAAAATCTAGAGCACAGTATACAAAAGGATGTATTCGGGTCTTGAATGTAGAGACGATACGTGAATAGCCGCCGGGAGGAGCGCTAAAACAGTGCCATCAAACTCTTGGCTTCTGCGTAACATCGCGTGCACCCAATGTACACTGGCACCTTTTTGAACTGGATCAACGATGCGCAGTTCAACCTCTTGACCTCTTCTTTTTCTTCCCCCTTTCAAGACCAAACGATTGGTGCATATCGTGAGGAATGCGCCATATTCCTTTGTATAAGTTTCCACAGAAAAGCGGCCCTGCTAGCGGGATATCGACAAGAAACGTGCATATATGAGTCGGTGGATAGCATGATGAGGATTTCCAGGGTTGGGCTTAGAATGGCTTTCAGAAGGTTTACGCGCGTCTGGTGCTGCAATACAATCTCCAGTCGAAAGAAGACTTTGCGTGTTGTTTCGTACACAGAAAAAGGATTGGCCACAACAAGGAGGCAAATTCCTCACCGCTCAAGTCAGTGAAAAAAGGATCCAGGGTACGAACTCTAGGCCTGAAGATGCCTTTTTATAGTCTCTATTGCATGGATTACCCTGCTTATCTATCACTGTGACCTGGAATAACTAGGAATTTGAGCCTTGGATCTCCCTCTTCTGCGCCTGTCGTGATAATATGCTTCGGTCAGCAACTCAGCTTACTGTGAGCTTCTATTCATAACTCTCAGGAGCACTCTTCAAGATGTTTCAATACAGCTGCCGGATCCACTGAACTGACTTGCTTTCTCAATGCATTTGACTTTCGTCCGTCTCTTTCCCACTGTCGCGTTGGCCGTATTTCTATGCCCGTCTATCTGCAAATTCCCTTCTGCTTAGGACACAAGTAAGAGAATGTGAGGCGTCATTTGGTTTTCTCTGGACTATTGACTCACCTTCGCGTAGCCATGCCCTTGATCCCACGGTCCAGCTCGCTCACTCAGCTCTAGTCACATTAATATAATATCGCCGGGTACACTGGCAACACGAACTATGCGCTAAGTAGCGATCATCTCCAAGTCATGATAAATCTGTCCCAAGCGCTTTTTGTCTTTCGGATTTTCCAGCTATATCTAGAGTTTCTTCTCCGAATTTCTCGGAATCAAAACTCCAATTATGAGCGAGCAATTCTCCTGTCGCGGGCTATATACTTTTGCACGTCTGAGCACATCATTTGATAGTATTCTTGTCGACTCTTCTGGACACCTAAACGGAAGCATATTCCGTGATTTCTGCCCCCATGATTCCCTCTAAAAATATCTGCTTCTCATAAAACTAGCGCCGTGAGAGGCTTTCGTTTGCTCTGAGTTTCGCTGCATGGCTGGCAATTTACTGGTGCCCTTCGTTGATTCTTTTTGATGGTGTTTTAGTCTATATTTTCTCATCGTAATTATAAATGGGCTTCAATCGGGTTTAAAGCTGGTGCAAGGCTTCGGGAGGAAGGATTCTCGGCCAATTATCGGATTGTGCGCGGATACATAATTGTGTCCTGCCCTGCTGCAGGCGATGGCTATCTCCTAAAATCTCATCCTTTACGTAGCGCGTAAGCTCAGGCAGGCTTGATGTTTTTCTCTATCTCTCATGTACTCCTTCTTGTGGTCTCTTTGGCGTACTTAGTTGAAGGAAAACTCGCGTGGGCCGACACGAAGTTCCTTTTCACATTCGGCGACTCGTATACAACAGACGGTGAGTTATCTAGCTTCATTCTGTCGTGTATTCTTACTGACGATGTGCAGGTTTCAACATCTCTGCAGGAGTCAATTCTCCTGTCCCTGGTTTTGTATGTTTCCGAGGGTTTCTTCCTTGATTCTGGATTTTTATTTCTTTTCGGCAGACTTCCTCGAATGGTCCTAACTGGGTCCAGTTTCTTGGTACGTCGTCCTTTTAATTATGTAGGAAAGCACTATGTTAATCGTTGTTCCTCAGGTGGCACCTACAATGTTACAGATACAAAGGTAGTCACCCACCGACTACTATTCGCAGCTGCCTCTGAATTAGCCTTAGGTTTTTAACTTAGCTTCTGGAGGTGCTACGATCGATGCTGCTC
Organism: Nidularia sp. FH-822889; assembly: GCA_036937115.1. Lineage (NCBI taxonomy): Eukaryota > Fungi > Basidiomycota > Agaricomycetes > Agaricales > Nidulariaceae > Nidularia > Nidularia sp. FH-822889. The sequence goes on from JASFDF010000201.1 coordinate 32,352, forward strand.
TTGTGCCTCCCTTCGAGCCAACTGTGCTGTATGTTTTGGAAACATTATTCCTATGAAAGTTCCTGACGGCAGTTCTTTCGCAAGATCAATTGTGGATCAAGTTAGCCAATTTAAGAGCATTCTCGCTTCAAAGCCCTCGGGTGCTCAATGGCAAAGCGATAACTCTCTGTTTGCTTTCTGGATTGGCATTAACGACGTCGTAAGCACTATATTTCACTGAGAAAAGAGAAACGCTGATATTAATTCAATTGTCAGGGGAACTCCGCTGGTTGGGTGACAAAATTCTTTCTACATGATTCACACTTTATACTAATACAACTATAACAGTCAAACCTCACTAACGCTCAACGGCCGGCATTTTACACTAAACTCATGAACCGCTTGACCACACAGGTATGTTATGCACTGCTATATTTACATTAGGGAGTTTTTACGATGTATTTTGTAGCTCGAAGTGCTACATGATAGCGGAGCACGCTCCTTCCTGGTCCTTACCGTCCCACCGACTAACAGAGCGCCTCTTCAACTCGTCCAAGGACCTACTGCTGCTGCACAGTTCAAATCCTTAGTTCTTAATTACAACCAACAGCTCACAAGCACCATAAAACAATTCCAGGCAAAACATGAAGATATCAACCTTGCTGTAGTTTTCGATACTCAACCGGTCTTCAACACCCTACTCGACAACGCAAATACATTTGGTTTCGTCAACGCAACTGGCTTCTGCGAAGCGTACCAGAATGGCACACCTCAAATAACTACTCAAATTGCGCCTTGCGCTCCTGTTTCGAGTTACTTGTACGTCCCTTAGCATATAATAGGAATTCGGACATTAACTCACGCAAAAAATTTAGCTGGCTGAACTCGCTACACCCCCTGTTTACTGTCCACAAGTTCGTCTGCTTTTATGTACTTCCATACACTCCGCCTTACGTTCATTTACAGTATTTTGGCGCATGCGATCTCCACGACACTGAGCACTTGATGCCGTCATGGAATCAAAAAAAAGTTCAGATACAAGATATGTCTTATAGCAAGGACAATCAATTCATGAGTGCAATCTCACCTAACAAAATTCCCCGTACACAAAACTTCAATTTATTCACATACATATTACATACTTATCTGCTGAGAAAAAGCCCTCTCCAGACCGCAACTAGCAGAAAAATATCAGAAGAGCCAAGACAATTTGTAAAATCTTATGAAGGTGAGACAGTATGAGGAAGGGGATGACGTAAATCTTGGGAATCCGCTGAAAGACATGGCATCTCAAGAGCTTTTCGGCTAGCTGATAGTGTCGCCGTCGGGTATGAGGCAAGTAGTTATACTGTCCATGAGGCCTGAGACTTGAGAAATGTTAATGAGCAATTCAATATTTGAAACTTTAAACCCTCAGAACCGTGCTCGACAGGCCACGGATCCCATGAGGACGGCAATGTGGCCCTTTTTTATGTCCATCTGCCCTTAAAGCATGGATATATTGATGAGCAGCCAGGCCATTTGACAGGCTCTTGGATGATAACTTGTTTCTAGATACGTATCTTGGAATTGATTGCAGCGGGTCCCAAGCAAATCAGTAGCTTCCTGAAGAGTGCAACTTTTTTCCTTCATAAACACCGTGATGATGTTGTTGTTTGCATCCCCTTTAGCTTGCTCCAGGCCATACGAATAGGCGTATTGGGGATAGTTGCGAGCTAGCCGTGGTACACGGAAAGGAAAGAGATAAGTGGCGGCGCAGTATGTAACACACCAGGACTGTCCCCATTCATGCATTTGTTTTATATTTTGTACTCTGTTAATTTACTTATAAACGAAATAGCCTACATTTTATATCTTCGCTCGTTTATCAATTTTGTCCCTTTCCAGGACGTTAATTTAACAGGATGCCCTTCAGGAATTAAATTATATAAACCTAAGAGGTGAAACAGACCAGAAAATTCTCTCTTGCATTGCACCAATTAAAATAATCGGCTGCCACCCCATATGCATCCAGGAATGTTGAATCCTGCCGCATCTCATTCGGGAGATCAATACCATCAGTAAGATGACATTTTAGTTTCCGGAGGTTTCTTAACCTCAAAAACCTCTGAAAACCTCTGAAAACCTCTGAAAACCTGAAACCTGAAAACTTATGTCCCTTTTACTGGAAACTTGGTTCCCATAAGGAGACATTAATAGTGCCTGTTACGTCTTATATTCATTTTATTTGACAGATGTCAATAATTTTATTGATTTAACCATAAACTTAACTATATTGGATCAGAGTACAGGAATTTGAGGTTTCTGGAAACCTAAAAATGTCCAAAAACCAGCAAAAACCTGAAAACCAAAATGTCATCTTACTGATGACCCAAGGCACACTCGACGAGCGCAGAGCACGTTGTGATGGCACTGTTATCTCGGCTGCGAACAGTGAATGAGACGAAGTCAGGCACTTCGTTCCTCTCTCGTAGCTCTGCTTCGAGGGTGACAGCATGTTGGAAGTACTACAAGCTTGACACCTGCCCCACCGGAAGTCTGGCAGACATTGGACTGTGATAGGTAGTATCTGAAGTATGTGGATGGACACTAGCTTCTGTATTATTCTTCATCAATATTCTGTATTTTGTACACAATGGCTGCATATTTTACATATAAGCTTACATATTTTACTTGTGCTTCTTCACTCATTTTTCACCTGAATAGCAGCCTTAGCTGTTTCATCAGTGTTATCTCAGCACAGCACTAGTACAATTTTCAACCTCTTGAAATAAATGATTTATGTTGTTAGGGCCTGCATAATGCCAAACTCTTTCTCTGAATTTGCCAGAACATGCATGGATGTTCTCATAAATGTAGGAGAAAGATAGTCAGGATGGAGGCACATATAATTGCATTATCTTAGCAAGTATGGAACCATCATCCCACTCTAGATTTAGAAGGCCCTGGAGTATTATCCAGCCTGTATATGTGGCTTCTTTGCCCATCTGGTCAATGGTCACTTCATTCAACACCCACAAGATATTAAATTGTCAGCAAGTCTTTGATTCTACATGTGACAATGATTAAAGATTACATAACTTACCTAATTTTAGATGACTCTGAACTTTTTTTGATCAGCATACAGGTAGAGATGCAATGCAAACAACTTGCTTTGTCCAGCAAAGGCTCTCTTATCTGGAAATTGGACATTGTAACTGATAATCTGCTCATGGGAATCTGCTGCTACTTCTTTATAGTGAGGGCTGGTAGCATCTGCAACACCTCACCATTCTCCAATGAGCTCAGGATGAATAAACTGTCAAGTGTCAAAGTCTGTCATATTACAGTTGTCATCCTCTTAACCCATATCCCATGTACCCCATAACCCCTTATACTCCATAGATTTTTGGCTATACCAACTTGGTTAGCAGGGATTTTAGTCCATAACCCATAACTCCCCCATACCTCACACCCCATAACCCATACCTATTTTAGTGAAAACCCCATAGGTATCTGGTGGGAATCAGTCATTTAGTGCTTGTTAGACACACAAACAATACACTCAATAGTGCAATGTTGAGGTTGTCTAATCACTCAGAAAGGGATGAGGATAGGGGAGGGAAGGTGAGCACTGTATTGCTAGTGGAGAAATGACCAGCTCAAGACTGGGGTTCTGAGTACAAACAATGTAACTAAATACTACCTAACTCATGTACTATGCATGTACTACTCATGGCCTAAGCATGTAAGCAATGTGTCATGTACATGTGTATTGTGCATGTAAGTAACAATCGATTGTAAAAGAAGTAAGCCTTGTGTTGACCTCATGGGCACAGTTGCCTCATGGTATCCATGCAGTTGTCCATGTGTTATCTCCAAGATTAGATGTCCCTGTGATAAGTCCAGAAGATAAGATAATGATAATCACCAAAAGAAAAGGTGAATTCATGACAGTGCTCAAGTAATTGGTATTTAGCCTTCAAAATGATCATGCTGCAAATAAAATTTCACATTTTGATTCATTTTAAACCTGAGATACACATATCAACATTGCATACACTCTTATTCATGGAAAAAATTCCTGCAGACAAGTTGGTAATCATTGACAAAGCAACTGGCCAGGAAATCTATCAAGCAGTAATGAATGCACACAATATGCAAGAAAATGCCTTAAATAATGATAGAGATGATGATATTGATGATGATGCAAACATTGAATATTTCCTGACCCATATGGAAGTTCTTCAGGTAGTTGCAGTCATACATGGATACCTTGATCATGAAAGTGATCCTCTTGCACAGAAACTTGATGCCATGCTCACCTCATTCAAGTGTATTTACAAATAGAGCAACTGAAAAATATGGAGCCATTCCTTATTACTGATTATTTTACTTCTGTGTAGGCTCTAATAGCTGTCAAACCTGTTTCTTAATTTTTTGGAATTTTCCTATTTTTTTTCTCTTTTGAAAATTTGATTTTATTTTTAGTACAAACCTGGTAGCCCATAACCCCTTATAACCCATAGCTCCAGCCATGGATGGAAGGGTATGGGTTATGAGGTGTTACAAACACACTTTCCAGGATATAGGCTAGAGGTTCCAGACAGATAGGGTATGCATGGTGACCAGGGAGAGACACTGGAGACACTGGGAATATCTCCAGGAAACATGTTTAAGCACTACCAAAGAGAAGAGTCAAGATGGGTGATGGCTTCAGCTTATGTGCTGCATCTCCTTTGTTCCTAACACCCAATTTACAGATAACAGTGAGTGATATGATCCAGATATAATGACAATCAATACTCAATTCCCTGACCAGAGATTTGGCCAGGAGGGATCTCCAGAGACTGGAGATCTTGTTGAGCATGAAGTGCAATGATGAGTGAGATGATAACAAG
>JASFDF010000202.1:0-37177 GCA_036937115.1 Nidularia sp. FH-822889
GTAAGTGAAACAGCTATGAAACAAGCAAAATAGATAAGTGCAAGAACTATATAGCTGCAACAGTGAATACTATAATACGGTAACAAATGGAAATATAATTGAGTTATGTGCATACCATAACAGCGCTGTACATGCCACTATACCGGTGGTTTGTCACTTCGACAGCCCATTCTTCAGCTACTGAAAGTTCAAAAGGGAAAAGGCATGGTCTTACTGGGATAATTCCAGAGCCTATTATTGCAGTTAAGCTGTCATGATAGGTTCAAGGCAAAGTTTTTCAGTTCTGGATTCTTGGTTCAGTATAAGACACACTTCCTATGATTAAGAAAAGCTGTCAAGTCTCTAAGTCTCTTTCTAGAAAAAGCTTAGGTTTGATGAGCCTCTAGACTAAGTCTAAGAGGTTTGAGTTTGTACTGAGTTCAAGAGATCAGAGCAAGGTTGTCACAAAGGCTATATTTGCCTAGGTCAAGCTGAGGGGCAGGACCTGAGTACAGAGATCTACTTATAGTAAACTATGATAGCCTGTATGCAGTATTCTAAGTATAACTACTGTTATAGTTGGCTAGTTCAAATATAGGTATTCATGTGATAACTGTTCTATAAAAAGAAAAGAGTTGCATAGCAGGTACCATATAGGGAATTTGTAACAGAGCCTATATCTGCTTTCTCTAACTATTTACAACTCTTCAAGAAATGGTAGAATTCAATAGGATCTTTTCCATGCATTTCACATAATTTCAACTTCTACTAACCCTCTCATGGTGCTATTGAATTAGACCCAGAAAGCCCCCTTCAATTTCAACTAAAATTGCTGTATCCTGTGACTGTTAATCCAATTTCCAGAAAAAAAACTCACCAACAGAAGAACCATCTATCAAGCTTCAACCACAAGTAGAATCAGCCCTAACACTGTACATATCTAGAATCCTCTCACTTTTAGAATATTCATAGTTGACTAATTTTGGAAAATAACAGGAATGGCAGTATATGCCTGATACTGATGCTGTGTCTTCAGTGTGAGTGGTTAAGTGTATTTTATGATTGTAATGGAGCTTATTGCCATCTATAGTGTGGATAGGTAGGTCAAGCATCAACATGTTACTCAACATTGGAAGTATCAGACAGTGAGGAAATGCTATTATTGCTTGAAGGAAAGTTGCCCAGGAAGTAGTAACATTATAAGCTGTCCAGAAACATGCACAGCACCCTGCAAGATGTGTGGACAATACAGTATATGTCATGATGTTGATTATAGATAAACTTGCACTCAAGGTATGAACAGCATTGGTGGTGGATAATTTTGCAGCTTGTACATCCTATGAAATGAGATAATAGCTTGTTGAATAATAGATTTCTGCATTAATAATCTATATTTTCTACTGCATCTCTAGTATTTATACAATTGGCCTTTTATTCCCTTTTGCTATTGCATTATAAACTCTTCTATCATCAAATAAATTCACTGGAATCCTCCTAACTGAGGGAATTTTTTGCTAGAAAATACCCAGTAGAATGAGAGTTGAACCATGTATTAAGCTTAAAAAGTAGAATGGAAAGTTGAAAAGAAAGCCAGAATACAGCCACATGGCAGATAACATGGCAGATAACACTCAGCACAACAGAAGGTAAACTGATACATGTGCATACACCACAGACAAGGGTAAGTTTGTTCTTGTGACAAATGGTACCAATGCATTTGGCTAGTATTCACAATATGAATGAACTTATATTGCTTCAAACTAATTAATAAAAAAATATCATGAACATATTCACTTTTGGCCAATAGTAATTTATTCTGATATTTATTCGAATAATATGAATTAGATTCAGAGATAAAATCTCCCTTAACAACAAGATTCTTGTTCAAACTCGTATCCGTAAATAGACTGTGTAAGACAAATGGTTCACAGTTCATGCAATAATTCTTATTCTAAGTAATAACCAAATATGTTAGTACTGTTTATGACTAGAACAAATTTGCTTTTGTCTGAAGTGATACATCCACAGTTATGTAAAGTGCATGCAACCAGACAGCGCATCTCAGACAAGGGTCAATATGCATTAGTAATTGATGACTGAAGTGCTCACCATGCATATGGATATTTAGAAGCATTAAGAAGATCAGGGAGAAAGATGGAGAAACAAACAGGCATGTGTGTGATTTTCATTCTACGTATTTATTATAATTTAAGCGTTGCTTGTGAACTTCTCAGCAACTGGCTGTTTGCATGTAATTTTGCCATAAGTAATGGTGCTTACACAAATAGACACGCAACGAATGTCGGTGGTATATACAAATTGCTCCGATGGTTTGTTTAATGTGCATGGTATGATGTAAATATGAAGTCCGTGTTGAATTAGGGAGTTATGCAAGTGGACAGTGGATGACTTTCCGTAAGGTATTTTACTCAACAATGAGGTAGATTAAAATATTTCAAGGGTCTTTGCCGTGAAGCCGGGCTTAATTAGGAAGGTGGAACGAATGGATTATTTCTCAACACCCTTGAATAAATGTGAATCTGTTCAGAGGGTCAAGACCCCATTTACAGATTAATCCAGCCTCAAATAAATTGTTTTTGCTACAACAACACCAAATAACGCTCCTTTTTTGGTCACAAATTTGTTCTCACGCCCTCTGTTCTCTTCATCGATCATCTTTCCTCCGATTTCCAAGGCCGCCTGCACCACTATACACCTCAATCTCACCTCATAATGGCGAAGAATGAAGAAAACTCTTCGTAGAAGGCATATATTGCCTTGATCTGCAAGGGCAGCCCCTTGGAGCTCGGTAAAGAATGTATTTATCAAGCTCATTTCATCTGTTGCTGGCTTGTCGTGCTAACCGTCGCTAATAGGCCCTGCATTCATGTATCAGAGTTAAAATTAGCCCATGGTCGTTATAAATGCACGTCGCTATGCCTTCTGTAAAGGGCTTGCCATGGTGTCTCTCCTTGAGGATTTTGGATGAGATCAGCACGAACTAGGTACTGGCGTGTTTCTTGCCGTCGCTCTGCACGGTGTTGCCTGGCTTCGTCCATTGTAATGACAGCTACCCCCAACACAACCCCAACTGCTTCAAAAAAATCAACTTCTGCATCGTCAGCATCCATTTCTGCGTCCTCTAATATGCACCAGGAAAGTTGATCATCGATGTCCATCGTGGTGGGAGAAAGATAAGATTTAATCTGATCACTTTAATCGGATGGCTTACGGAGGACTAAACAGAATAGATTATCTCCATAGATCTCAAAATTCAATCTCCGAGTTGCTTTATACCGGAGTAATCTATCTAAAATGCTTACGGAAAGTCATCCAGTTCCTCTGGAGAATAATATATATAATACCTAGAACTTGACCTTGGAGATAGTCCCGTAAAAGGACTTGCCCTGGATGGTAGCGATCTCGAGCTCAAGGGCAGAGGGCTGGCGAGAGCCATCGCTAGCGGAAAGGGTGCCAGCGCCCCAGGGAGTTCCTGAGATAGAAGCCATTAAGAACCACTTGGGAAGCCTGCAACATAAACGAAAGACGTACCGCCATGGACCTCGGTGAGGTTCGAAAGCTGGTCGAAGGCGTGCGAGTAGCCAAATGGCACGTAGAGGATGCCGTGATGGGTGAAGGTGGAAAGGGTGTTCATGGCGGTAGTCTCCTGTCCTCCACCGGCACCGGCGGTGGAAACGAAGATACCGGCATACTTTCCGGCGAGCTTTCCGGTAGCCCAGAGCTGGCCTGTGGAATCCCAGAACGACTGTTAACGAGTGTAGATAGTCAGGAAATCATATCGAGGATTTATTCGATTATTTGAAAATACCTTCCACTGAGCGGGCATGTTGCCGAAACGGGTGGGGATACCGAAGAGAAATGCGTCGTAGGTAGCGAGGATATCGGCGGTGATGATAGGGTAGTCAGGCTTGGCCGGGGCATGCATCTTGGCCAAGACCTCCTGAGGAAGAGTTTCGGGAACTCTAGAGAGATAAGATCAGTGAATATTCTAACATGAAAAATTGATGTCGAATACGTACTGATAGATGTCGACCTTGCCTCCAGCGCTCTCAACACCAGCCTTCACGGACTCGGCCACTGAAAAAGAGAACAAATCATCAGGGGGTAGAACCTGATAGGAATTGAGGACTACACACCCTTAGCAATGTGGCCGTACATGGTATAGATTACGATGGCGACTTTGGGAGTAGACATGATGCTGAAGTCAGTAGAGGGTTTGAAGTAGTGGAAGGTTTGAAATGAGGGGCGATGATGGAGAGAGCAGCCTCCCTCTCCACGCTTTTATACATACTCCTGAGGACCGGTGTCATGAAGAATAGTAATGACGATGGGCATTCTCTACGCAGTGCGTAAATAATATTCCAGTTGAGAAGCGGTCATAGGCTATAGCAGATTTTCAGGAGCCTGAGTAAGACTTAGATCATCTAAGCAATAAGCGCTGACGAAACACGTGGTAATCTGTCCCGTTTGGGACACAAAGTCTCACCATCCTCAACAATTTCAAATAACGGCGAATTCACCGCTGCGTGTTTCTCGGCATTACGATCTGTGTCTTCCAAAATTTCTGCAAAATCTGGAACTGAAAGGACAAGATGCAACATTTGTTCAACCAAATTCGTCTATGAGGGCAACAAAACGTTTGTCGATGGCACGAACTTGAGATATCATCGATGAAATCTAACCGATCATGACATATGATCATGTTTGGCTGCGGTCGCCGAGATAAACTTCGTGATAACATCGATACGAGATCGATAATGCATTCAGGACTCTAGAACACTGAGTACTTTTAAACTATTAATACCTCGCAACGAATCCCCAAGACTCGACGAAGTAATTTTAACTTGAAGCATCTTTGGTATTTTTAGTTTGGCCGAAGGTACATATAGTGTACATGTGTCCGTATGGTATATCTACGTATATTCTATCTCACGATGCGGTGGGAGCATAGAGAGAGAGAATGGATTAAGAAGTAAGCATCCATTTCCCATGCCTTACTCTAGAAAGCAACTTTGGAAACAATCTCGTAGAAGGACTTGCCCTGGATCGTAGCGATCTCGAGCTCAAGGGCGGAAGGCTGGCGAGAGCCATCACCAGCAGCCAAAGTGCCGGCACCCCAGGGGGATCCTGAAATAGAGACGATTAGAACCCACGTGGGAAGCTCATAGGATCTTTTAAGGACTTACCACCGTGCACCTCAGTAAGGTTAGAGAGCTGGCCGAATGCCTTGGAGTAACCGAAAGGCACGTAGAGGATACCGTGGTGGGTGAGGGTGGAGAGGGTGTTCATTGCGGTGGCCTCCTGTCCACCACCGAGGCCGGCAGTGGAGACAAAGATACCAGCGTACTTGCCAGCGAGCTTGCCCTGTGCCCAGAGCTGGCCGGTGGAGTCCCAGAATGCCTGTTCATAGAAGATGATCAATAAAGCGCGTCGATAGTACGCTCGGGGATTCAGACGCTTACCTTCCATTGGCCGGGCATGTTGCCATAACGGGTAGGGATGCCGAGAAGGAAGGCATCGTATGAGGTGAGGATATCAGGGGTGATGATGGGGATGTCAGGCTTCGCCGGGGCGTACATCTTGGTCAGGACTTCCTGGGGGAGAGTCTCCGCAACCCTGGAGAAAATAGGTCAGTAGCTGGAAGCAACGGACAGCAATAGAGTGCGTACTGGTACAGGTCGGCTTTGCCTCCAGCGCTCTCGACGCCAGCCTTCACAGCTTCGGCCACTGCAAAGGAGGAAGAATATTAGAGTGGGGACTCTCATAAGGAAAAAGATACGTACTCTTGTGGATATGGCCGTACATAGAGTAGATGATGATAGCGACTTTGGGGGCCATTGCAATAGAAAGTTATGAGAAGAGTGTTGAGACTGGGAAAGAGAAGAAGTGCGGGGTGATAGATAAGATGGGTCGAACATGGTTACTTTTATAGTCGAAGACTCTGCGTGTAGACATCGTTCGGGCAGGTCGTCGTGAGTGAAGTTGTCCTTGTTGGGAAACGCGTGATATAATCACCTCGTAAATGAGATGACTTTCCCAATAGTAAGATCACGCGTCTGACGCCACGATTACACAACCATACTGTGCCCAGTGCCCCCGGTGACCGCGCCCCTGGAGACAAACGCGTCTACTTTCGATGATCGGATCGAGGGCTTCGAATGCCTGGAGAATTCGAGGATAAGATCGGAAAGATATCTAAGATGATATCGATGTACGCACTTAGCAATAAGAATACCAGTCATCAGGCACCATTGAGGCAACGTACTCGAGGCAGACCAGAAAGCTGTCGAGAGAGAGAGCTTGAACAGGTAAGCAAAGAACAGCCAGAACGTTCGATGCTTCCATTGTCAAGCATCGGAAGCGTGATAACGGATCAGTCCAGATTTGTCTCTAAACTCTCACTGCCAGATAAACCCCCATTCGACAGGAGCCTGCGACTGGCGAAATTAAATACGAATGACCCAGCTTTGTCAGGCCAAAAACGTTGATGACTATTCGCTATTTTCGAAAGGTTTTTCATGTTTTATAGGCGCTCAATTCGGCGATACGACGAGACCGAAAGGAACAAAAGAAAAATGGAGAACGGAACAGAGGCTTATACACCAGCACAACCAAGGATTGTTTGCCTTTCAGGTAGAAGCCAAACAAATGAATATCGATCACGTGCCCCTACGAGGGCAACGGGAGACTCGAGTGGCGACTCAGAGTTGAATAGCCACGACATTGACCACAGCCCTTCTACTCGCTTTCTAAGCTATCGCTCATACTTAGAGCCTCTGTGAGGCTTAAAATATAATATGGCGTCGTATGTGCTTTCCTGTATCCATGCAAGTACAACTTTCACTTACTTTTGCCTACAGGGTGCCCTTTCCAACCGCTGACTGCGGGTTTGAGACCCCAGCAGTCCCACAGCCGAGGAAGAGAGCCCATGGATCCGTCACTAACCTACACTCGCAGAAGAGAAGAAGGATATCGATGGCCTCCAGCGATTTAGCCAGAGAGCTGGAGTTGGGGTATTCAGCCTCCAATGAGAATCTACCTGGGAGTTCGGTGCGCCAGTAACCCAGCACGCTACTTATTCTGAGCTAATCGTTCGCCCAGGCTGACCGGTTTGTGCCTTCGCGACCCAAAACGTTCATTCCTCTAAACATAACTCCTCGAACCAAACGTATGAGCAAGCAATTCGGCCTCTCCGATGAGCGTATCTTCAGCTTCCGCGATGAGAACGACGCCATTCCCTCCTCCAGCAGCTCATTCGACAACACCATCAACCTCCTGCGCAAGAGTATCTCGACTCTTTTCTACACGCCACCTGTGGCTCGCGCAACGTCCGTCACTGAGAATCTGACCAAGCGGCGGCAGTGCCTGCTCACCCTCGACAGCCCTGGGGTACCGAAGGACCCGCACGCCTTCCCTATCAGCTGGTCGCGAACGAACCTCATCGCCGTGGCGTGCGGGAAGGACGTGTTCTACCAGGACCTTACGACCAAGAAGGTCGAACACATGTTCAAGCTCGACCCGATGGGTGGCGGGTACATCCACGTCATCGCCTGGGCAGAAGAGGGGCACGAGGGATACCTCGCTGCGGGAAATCTAGCGGGTACGGTGCAAGTGTGGGACGTAAGCAAGGGCGGGGGGCCGGGCACGTTCGTAAGGATGTGGCGGGAGGGAGATGACCAGTGGGTCAAGGCTATGGCGTGGAACAGACATGTCCTCGCTGTGGGTGCGGATGACGGTGCAATATCGCTGTTTGATGTAAGGTCGGCGAGCTCGCGGAATAGAACGAGGCAGCACCGCGATCCTATACTGGCATTGAAATGGAGCACGGATGGGAATTACTTAGCGAGCGGGGATGAACAGGGTATCGTGCATGTGTGGGATAAACGGGCAGGGAAATCGTTATTGGACTTGGGCAAGAGGAATCCAAAAATGCGTCATCGGGGTGCCGTAAAGGTACGTTTGTCTCGCCCCCTATGCTCGTAACCCTCTTAATAATGAATATTCTTGATAATATTTCCAGGCTCTCGCATGGTGCCCTTGGAAGCCCGACCTCCTAGCCACGGGGAGCTGCGCCCCTGAAGGGAAGATTCGCATCTGGAGCACCTCCGGTACCTCCACGCCGTGCCCTGAGCCTGTCGAAATCTTTCCCCTCAACACATCCGTGTACTCCCTTCAATGGTCCCCACACTGCAAAGAGCTCCTGAGTACGCACGGCTCCTCCTTCGTCCCCGTGCTCTCGCGGCGGCGCTCCTTCTCAAGCCTGCACAATGCCTCTGCCTCTGCGCCCCCCGACATTGTCAAGCCTGAGCCCACCGCCCTGACCAACTCCATCGCAGTGCATGACTACCCGTCGGGCAGGCGCCTGTTGACACTTACAAATGCGCACTCCAGCTCGGTGACGCACAGTTGCTTGAGCCCCGATGGAGAGGGCGTGTTCACTGTGTGCCCGAATGAAGAGACGATCAAGATGTGGCAGGTCTGGAACAAGCGGGCGAAGGTCGAGAGGAGGGAAAGCGCGTTTGACCGGTGCTCCATCCGCTGAATGGGGCCCAAGACGCTCAGTAACGACTTGCATATATATGATGCCATTGGGCGCATCGGATAATCAGAAAGAAAGTAATTCTGGATTGCGTCAAGGTTGTATCACAGTTAATTTTCCTGCTCACCAGACCTTACATCGTAGATATATCATCTTACACCACCGTCTACTTATTTACATACGTTGGACATAGCGCCGGTAGATGACAAGCCCGCTGCATGAATCATGTAACTGTACCATCAAATAATATCTGTCTCACAAATCTGCCTTCACTTAACTTCTGATCACCGTCGTTCGAGAGTCGAAGTTCGGTCAAGGCGTCCTCAAGTGACTTGCGGACAGTGTGTACTATGACAGATATTCTGACAATGTACTCAGTCCATGTGAACGTTTTCTCGCGATGTGTGTACAACTGTCGGTTGCGACGTTTCCTACTGACTGCTGCTCAAAAGAACATTGTTACCAGCGTATGGCTGTGAACCTTGTACGGCAATAACCGAACGCTATTACACACGGCGTTCAAGGCAGTCATGTCGCACACCCCCACACTCAGACTCTCCCCTTCCACAACCCATTATACGTACTCAAAGTCGCTAATAGAACGGATTCAATTACTTCATTTACTCTATCTTGAAGATCCAGCTAGGCCGGCCGAGCTTCGCTTGCAATACTTCATCCTTCACAGCTCAACGCTATCACACAGTCCCGAACATGGCGCCGATACCAGGAGGTGAGCCCAGCGTTGGCACTACTGAAGTACTTCTCTTGACCATATGTACATTCAGAACCTCGGGAATCTCCAAAGCCCCAACCTATTGGCAACATGCCACTCATCACGCTCTTCACCGTCTGCACCCTATGTGTGCTCTTTCTTCTATGGCGAAGAGCAGACTCTTTGCGCCGCGTAGTCTCACACCAGTATGTGACACTTTACTCAAAATAACTACTCGAAACTGACGGATACCCTAGATTGAAAACTATAACGCGCAGTGAAGGCCAGATACGGCTGAGCCAAGACGACGGCCCCCCCGCCCATGAGTTCCTAGGGGACGACTATGACGAGGACAACGAGATGTTAGACGGCGACAATTCAGATGATGAGCCTTTATCTGAGCATGTTAGAAAGAGCACGAAGGCTTGGCAGGAGCTGAGGGATGAGGGCAACGTGCGGGTGCTACAGTCGACACAGGGTTCATGATACTTAGGTGCGTATGCTCTAGCATGATTTTGCGATATGAGCAGTATGGCTGATGTGGCTGTATGAATAGGTCTTGTCAGTTTTCTTTTGGCTCTGTATTTATTCTACATATTTCGATAATCTGGTATTCACCTGGACATTAGTCCGATAACTTCAATGTGGCCTTCAAGCGACTCCTTCACGTTTAAAATGTTAATTCCTACCCCGGCAAATGGCTGAATAGTTCTGGCTCTGGTGATGTCTCGACGTACACCGCTTCTCAGGCTGCCGATAGGGACCGCATGCTTTCCTATTGACACGGAATACCGTTCAGATTAGGAGTTTAGTGGACACGCTTCTTCCTGTGACACGTGCAGTTCCCTGCTTTCTTAAAAGGTTCTGCAGATACAACTAACGTTGGTTGGTTGACTCTATGGAAGGAACGGGACTCCTATATTACAACGCATAGAAGCTAGAAAGGCCATCAGGATTAAAGGCGGTTCCGCACCTATACGTAAATACTGGCATCGGTGTCAAGCTGAGTCTAAGAGCTCCGCAGAGTGACATCTCGAAGCAAATGAAGAAGGCTCATAACAGCCAGACCATATGTACGTGTGCTATATTTTCGCAGCCTTCTTCAACATATATTTAGGACATCGAGGAAGCTTTTTAGCAGCGTCATATGGTACACTTGCCATGCTATCGCTTTCATGAGCCGGGCCGCTGGATGTGTATTCAGACCCTCGGTGCCTGTCCTATCGAGGATACTCCATCAAGAAGACTCAAAGGCTAACTAGAAGGGCACGACATCCTCGTTGGAGCCTTATGTTCTTCATTATCCCATTATTATTCACATGTTCTACGAGTTGATATCGATTCATCCACTCGCTCTTCATCTGAGACTTGCTTTCCTTCATACCTATTTTCACCCTTTAGGCCCTAGTTTCGTGGTGAGTAACATATATATACATATATTTCCAAGCAAACTTTCATTTCGTCTTAGCATTCATTGTAATTATCTTCGTTATTTTTCACGCCATATCTCCTTGACGATCTTTAGGAATCAAGGACTTGTTATGTGGTTTCACATAGTTTTCATGCTATCAGTCAAGATACTTGAATTGTCTTGAATCCTCACCCCTTGCAGTTCCTGTCATCAGCCAGGAAAGTTGCCGCAACAGACGAGCGGAAGGGGCGTTCAGCTTGCGCCCTGGACATTGTCGACGCCATGACTGCAAGTGAATCCTCATAAATTAATTACCAGTATAAACGCTTCGTGTTTAGATGTGTGGGCTGCATGTATCGGTATTGGTCTGCGCTGGCTGTCAAGTTCAACGCTGATGCAACGGAGCTACCAGGCTGCAGTGGTAAGCCCCGATCGTTGATAATGGAAAACTTCCATAAGGAGAAATATTTTATTGTGAGCGTACGTCAGCTCAAAGATGTCAGCATCACGAACATCTTACGTTGGACCTCTCACATAAGCCGGATTACTCTTCTCTATAATGCTTACAGTTCAGAGTAAGTGGATCTTGCATAAATGCGTCGATTTTGTTGCGAGGGTTTTCTCTCACTAGACTCCTACTTCCCCATTCCTCGGGTAACCCTCATATCTCTCTACCGCCATGTGTTTCCCGAGCAAGCGCCAGAAGAACAACTTCACCGATGATGTGCAGCCGACCAAAGAGAAAAAGCGCTCTTCCTCAAAAGAAGAAGCACCCAAAAAATCCCTTGCACCTCAACTCAACCCAGTATCATTAACTTCATCAGCCAACACCGCCGTCGACATGTCTTCTCACCCCACAATCGCCATCGTCATTTATTCGATGTATGGACACATTGCCAAGAGTGCGAACGTCCCTGTAATTCCCGGAAGATTTTTTTGCTTACATTTACTTTGTGGTTTTCAGTGGCAGAATCAGTAAAAACAGGTATCGAAAATGCAGGGGGGAAAGTGGATATCTTCCAGTACGCCGCTTTCTTCACTCACTGCGGTGTTTTAAGCATGCTAATCTCTTCTTGCTCGTAACTTAGGGTTCCCGAGACACTACCCGAAGAAGTTCTTGCCAAGATGCACGTCCCTCCTAAGGGAAACTATCCTCTTATCACTCCGGACACCCTTGTCGGTTATGATGCATTCTTGTTGGGTATTCCTACACGATACGGAACAATGTCTGCTCAGTGGAAGGTGCGAACATTGAACTCTTTCTTCTTGGGCTACTTACCGATTAGCGACAAAATGTTTCAGACATTTTGGGACGCCACCGGGCAACTTTGGGCAGGTGGGAAGCTGGCTGGGAAGTACGCCGGCATCTTCGTTTCAACTGCTGGGCTTGGTGGAGGCCAAGAGTCGACCGCTCTGAATACACTTTCTACTTTTGCTCACCATGGTATCGTCTACGTGCCATTCGGATTTTCGCATGCATTTGGTCAGCTGTCGAACCTCAGTGAAGTGCACGGTGGTATGTATCCATGTTTATTCGTACTTCCTCCTGTATTGAAACGAAACTCTTTTTCTTGTCTCAGGTTCACCTTGGGGTGCTGGAACCGTGACTAGCAGCGATGGATCCCGGATGCCTTCTGCGCTTGAGCTGGAGATAGCGAAGATCCAGGGCAAGTCATTCTATGACATAGTCTCCAGAGTCACCTTCTAGAGACACACTTACTCTTCTATTTTTACTGATTCTTTTTCTTTGTGGTACGCGTATTGTATTATATACTTGGGTTCCCACCCGTTTACTTCTTATTAGTACTATCATTCGTATTGTAGTTTTGTATACCTTTCTGGAGAGAACAACGAATTCATCCCCAGACACATGTGTTGTCATAGAATTATGCATGGAGTAATACATAGGCTTATTTGTATATTAAAAATAATTCATCGATAAGAGAAGCTGTGAGGGTCAATTGCCAAAAAATATTGTGCTGAAGTGATTCAGAACCTAGCGCATAAGTATCAGAATACTAGTCATCTCTGATCTGATAACTTGGTATACAATACCCTTCATTTAAATACCATGCTCTTCATCCCAGAATGACCCTTGCGTGATCTTGAGGATATTTCGACGGTCCCACATAGAAAATGATTCACGAATATTCGTAGTACCACCGATAATATCTGGAGTCGCATCTGCTTCTGTCCAGGATACCTTCAAGTCAAAATATAATAGTCGAAGGGTTTCAAACTGCGGTCGTTGCAATATTCGGACCATCCTGTTCCAATCTCTGGAATTAAGGTCTAAGGGATCCGTCAGGACGATGGAGAAACAGAGTTCCTCAATTTTAGCTTCTGGCGATATTTGCGAGAGTATCGTCACTATATCTTCGGTGGAAGTGCTCCAGGGTCTGAGATTTTCATTTTTCAGATATAAACCACGAAGTTTCATGGACAAAAGCCCGGGGTTGTAATTTAAGTCAAGATGTTCGACAACTTCAGCTGGATGCATATATTAATGAATGTTGATTTCACTATCTTAAATATGCAGCACGCACCTGTTGTTATGCCATAATAACCATCACCATCCAAGTCCCAGGCGCCTTCAAAGCTAGTAAAGTCTATTTCAAGATGCTCTAGAGAAGGACCGGTATTCCGTAAAAAGTCGCACACCATAGGCGCATCTCTTGCCCACGTCTGTTCTAACTGAACAACACGGACGTCGTGGCAATATTGCGACAACCAAGATAAGATGCTTTCTTTGGGACAGCGCCCTAAAGAGACATGGCGTAAAGATGGGATGGCCTGGAGCGGAAACGATGAACCAGGACGATCTCTATTTAACCATGCAGCCCCAGCGATGATTAGAGTTTCCAATTTGGGTAAAGAGCTGATAATTCCAAGAATACTCCCTGTGGTGTCGAACCATCCTTTCAGACGTAGATGGCGAATGCCAGCAAAGAGTTTAAGAAATGCAGATGATTCTATGGTTCCTGGCGTTCCCCAGGAGGTTCTACTGGAGGCATTCCAAGGTAGATCAATTTCCAAGGCTTCTATGGACGGAAATGTTGGAAGAGCGGGAAGATAAGACATTACGTCAAATACCTCCCACTTTCCTGACGAGCCGACCATACTGTTTTTGAACTGTAACTTGGAGACATGGAACGGAATAGTCGATAGTGGTGAATTTATCAGGTCAATGGCAGAAATCGGTGCCATAACCGTGGTCCTAGAAATGTTCAACTGGCTGAAAAGAAGCGAACGACAGACGTAAAGCCATGCATGGCACACTAAGCTGCACGTGCGGAGTGCCTGCTTGTCGGAGTAGAAGTGGGCTAAATGACCTAAAACCTCATCGATAAGTTCCTGTGGGAGTTGTGCTGGGATCTCTTTGCACATATTCATGATAATGATGAGGGAGGCGGATGGCCGTTCAGAAGGAAGGTGGAAGGGTGCGAGAGGGTGCCATTTGTCACTCGACCCTTTACATACCAGTTAAAGAGCACAGCTAAAAGTTTAGCCGGTATGAGCTTTAGAAGAAAATAGGGCCAAATTACTTTCGGTATCAACGGGCCGTTACTAGTTTGCTTTCATTCCTTCTTCCGTACCATCATCATCTGTTAAGCGCCATGGAACGAACGACCACTACAGCCAAATCCTGATCTTAAGTACAGAACTTGGGCCCCTGCACAGACTACAGTCAGTTTCTTTTGGGGATCCAAACAGTTGTCCCTGTAGAGAAGATATATTCATTGACAATGGCTTGCCAAGTCACAGCACGGCAGGTCTCTAGGATTCAACATGGGATGTAGGTGAATCCTCGGGACGGCTATAAAGCGATAATGGTAATGCCTCCATCCCATGTTTTATAAAACCCCAAAACATCATGTCGCAGCCCCGCTTTCGAGCTTCCAGGCCCCAAACGTGGAGTGATAGCCAAATTCATCGCTGCAGATTCGAACGAATGGAACAACGAAACTTACTGTGTTAACTCTTATTTTGTAAGCTTTGCTGTACTTGTGGCATCGACACATCTCAAAAGTTATTAGTATTCACAATATATTCCTTTCACTTGGTGCGTTGGCACCTGTCATCATCTTCCGAGTTCTAATCGTCCGGCATGTTACTTCTAGCCGCATTGACATCAGATCCCTCCCCACCTTCTAATCGGAAACAATAGGATAAACTCTTCTATTCCAATATGCGAAGGCTCCGGGGACCTCCAGGAAAAGCACGATGTTCACATGAATTGTCGTGAACCACACACCTCTTCCCGCTCTGGGGCCGTCCATAATCCTAATCCGAAGTTGATCCAGAAGTCACAGGGCAATCTATTCTCGCCCCCGTGACGTCGTAGCCCAAATTTCAATCCGGTGGTGTCGTAAATCCACATTTTATCTACTTGTATAAAGCATCTTCTTCAACCGACATATACGCCAAGTATCCTCGACGATAGCACGCTTCATAATGGCGCGTGCTCTAGCCCTCGCTGGACTTTGCGCCCTTTTCACTCAAGTCTATGCTATTGGACAAGCCACTTGTGTTGCCTTCAAATCCTCTCCCGCCGTCTCCTTTGCAGTCGTCAGCAGCGGGAAAGCTGCTCCTGTGCTTATCTCACCGGATGAATGGCCCGGGGTGCAACTTGCAGCAGCGGACTTTGTTTCCGACATTCAAAAGGTCACTAATGTCAAACCTACTTTAACGAACGTCTCGACTTCCAGCTTGACATCGATCGGCAAAGGCTCGAAGCCAATTATTGTTGGGACGCTCGGGAAATCTTCGTTGATAGGCCAGGTGGTGAACTCGACCAAACTTGATGTTTCTTCAATAGAAGGGCAATGGGAGTCTTTCATAGCGCGCGAGGTTCAAAATCCTCTTCCGGGAGTCGATAGTGCATACGTGATTATCGGAGCAGATAAGCGTGGCACGATATTCGCCCTCTACGACCATTCAGAGCAATTTGGTTTGTCCAACCCTCTTGGTTCTTTCTTACACTACTTTTAACCGTTGGAAATAATTAGGTGTGTCACCCTGGTACTGGTTCGTATGATGTTTGCCTTCGAAATCGATGCATGTATTCATCCAGCGGGCCGGACGCTTAAAATAGGTGGGCTGATGTTCCAACAACACCACAATCTGAGATATTTGTGGCACCCAGTGGGTGTTCACATGGCTCTCCGACTGTGAAGTACCGTGGCATATTCCTCAACGATGAACAGCCTGCGTTACAAAACTGGGCTATGGCCAAATTTACGAACGGCACCGGTTCTCTGCTTCTTAACTCACCGTTCAATCACTTCTTCTACACAAAGCTGTATGTGATGTTATTTATATTCTGTAGGCTCAGTTTCATGAACGACAATCAGCTTTGAATTGATTTTGCGTATCAAGGCGAATTACCTTTGGCCCGGTATGTGATTATGCGATCAATGTTTCTTGAAACTAAAATCTCAACCACGATATTGCAGCAATCTGGGGAAGGTGTGTCATCTCATAAAGCAACCATTCGTTTCTAAGCATTTCTGTTAGCGCATTCGCAATTGACGATCCTCTCAACCAACCTCTCGCGGACTACTATGGCGTCGTCATGGGTACAAGGTTAGAATAAGTTCATGTCTTTCGAGCTGAAATCTAAG
This sequence comes from Nidularia sp. FH-822889, assembly GCA_036937115.1. NCBI lineage: Eukaryota > Fungi > Basidiomycota > Agaricomycetes > Agaricales > Nidulariaceae > Nidularia > Nidularia sp. FH-822889. The sequence continues at coordinate 16,287 of JASFDF010000202.1, forward strand.
TTATCATTATTATTGTTCTTTAGTCACCAAGAACCAATGATGCGTAGTACCCCGAACGAATTTTCTCTCTTTGAAACTGGTCCATGGGATTACACTACGAATTCCGCCGTTATTAAGCAGTATTGGTTGGATGGTACTATACGTGCGAAGCCATTTGAATCTCTGTATACGCTAGGAATGCGTGGTTTTGGTGATCGTACGTTCTTTCTGCTTCTTTGATCTGTGTAGATGGTGCCTTAATCTTGAATCCGAGCAGTCCCTCTTTCTGAGACAACGGACATTGGACTCTTAGAGCAAGTCATTTCTGATCAGACCAATATTCTGGAAACTGTTTATGGAAACAGTACCCAAATCATCGAAGCCATACCCCAGATGTGGTGCCTATGTCAGTTTTTGAAAGGAGTGTCTGTTTCTGCATTAACTTCAACTCAACTTTGTACAGATAAAGAAGTCGAAGGGTATTATGATGATGGGATGCGAGCTCCGGATTACGTTACCCTCTTGTGGACAGACGATAAGTCAGACCGGCTGCCTTTTATTTCGCTCTTGCACTGACCCTTAATACTTCAGCTGGGGTAATATTCGTCGTTTCCCAATTCCATCGGAGCGTAACCGAACCGGAGGTGCTGGAGTTTACTACCATGTACGCTGCGATCTCTCTATGAAACCACCACGTACTCATTCTTCCGTCATCACCTAGTTCGATTATGTATGTAGGAGGCAGTGTTACTTGATTGCATCAGAGACTAACGCATCTTGTAGGTCGGTTCTCCTCGAGACTACAAATGGATTGCCGTGAGTCTTCCGCCGAATTGTGAAGTCTTCTATTCACGTATTTCTCTTCTAGAGCACACAAATAGAGAAAGTGAGATATTCATCGTGATCATCATGAATTAGTGCTTATTAAATGGTAGGTATACGAGCAAATGTCGCTCGCTGTTGACCGCGAGGCAACTCGTATCTGGATCCTGAACGTCGGAGACCTGAAGCCGTACGAACGGGAAATAGAATTCTTCATTTCGTATGGCTGGAACTCGACTATATGGTCGAGAAACAACCTCGGAGACTTCGTCACGAGCTGGGCACAGCGAGAGTTCGATCTTTCTTCCTCATCTGCAGGAAAGGTCTCGGAGATTGTCGCAAATTTGACAAGATTCAACGCCAGACGAAAGCCAGAACTGCTTAACTCTACCACTTACAGTCTTATTAACTACCGGGAGTACGTGGTGCCACTTCTATGATTCCAGCATGATCTACTGACTTTCTGCAAAGAGCCGACAACGTCCTAGCCCAGTGGAACACGCTCGAGACTGCATCAACTGCGATATATGATAGCCTTCCCGATAACGCGAAGGCAGCCTTCTTCCAGATGGTCCATCATCCAGTTCTTGCGAGCAGCAATATGGGGAAGATGGTCTGTGATTTCTGGCCAATTCTTTCATCCTGTATCTGACAATGCGCTAAACAGCTTATATCTGCTGGAATGAATAATCTAAGAGCCTCTCAAGCTAGGGTGCGTCTGGTATTTTGCAATATGTTTTTGTTATCCGACGCTTACATAGCCCTTCAAATCTCCAGTTTAGCACTAACGCTCTGGCCGATACCGTCGAGCAACTCTTTGAGCACGACTTTGATCTTGAAACAGAGTATGACTCTCTTTCAAACGGTACATTGCGCTTACGTTTTATTACCTTTGTGAACTACTTATAACTCCATGTTCATAGGGAAATGGACTCAGTAAGTCTCTTCATCTTCATTCACTTCAATGGAAGCTAACATCTGGTCACTAGTATGATGGATCAGACTCGTAAGTATCGCAGTCGACCATTCTATATGTTGTTTTCTTGACTGTTTGTTGCATAGATCTCGGGTATTACTACTGGCAGCAGCCAATGACGAACACGTTAGGGCATCCCAGTACATTGCTTGATTTTCCAACTCATTCGTTTGTAGGATGCCCATGGTCACCCGGATGCAGAAGAATAAGCAAAATCTCGCTGGGGTCATGCGCATCGCCCCAGAAGGCACTTTAGGAGCCTGGTAATTGATTTTTTCGATTTTTTTTTTTTTGGAATCCGATCCTGATAACGCATCATAGGCCTGGAGACAATCCCAACCAATGTGCTCAAGGATACAGCTGCCCACCCCCATCAATGTCTTTGGACAACTTCTCTCCTATCACAGACCGCTACATCGATGTCGGTGCAGGTGGACCCATCGGTTTCACATTTACGGCTTCTAGCAATGCAACGTGGTTGAAACTCACGCCGTCCAGCGGGACCATTAATCCTACCAGCTCGCCAGAGCAGCGCGTCTTAGTAAGCGTTCCTGACTGGAGCAAGCTCAGCAATGGGGCCAACGCCGCGACCGTTACCTTTAAAGCGACCACACCAGGACAGTCGCCGCTTTCGGTCCCCGTGATGTTCACTGCGCAAAAGAACGCAGTCTCGAGCGGATTTAAAGGTGGGTACTGATCTTCTACAGCTTGGAATTCTTTTGATCGGCGCGGCTTCAGGATTCGTCGAAGGCGCGGGCGTTATATCCATCGAGGCTGTTCATGCCACGCGTAATAACGCTGTCAACGGTATTTCCTGGACAGAATTGCCGGGATATGGTCGGACGCTCTCCGGTATTACTCCGCTGCCGCAAACGGATGCCAATTTCAGCGTTGGCTCTGGACCCTCTGTGTGCGTATAGGTTTCAAGGATAACGGATTAAATGATGTATTAACCGACGCATTTTTCCAGGGAATATGATTTCTTCAACTTCAACACTGTGTCTGGCGGAGGCAATGTCACTGTTACAACCTTTGTTTCCCCGTCCCTGAACGCCAATGGTGTTGATCGTCCCCTCACGCTAGCGATTCAAGTTGATTCGCAGACTCCGCAAGTCATGCAACCTATGCCCAATGCAGCACCTGGAAGTTTGCCTGCTGCTTGGGATACCAATGATGGCTTCGCTGCCAACTCGATCGTTCCCGTTGTCACAGTCTTCAATGCATCTCCGGGAGCACATACACTTAAGGTTTGTTTATAACTCATCTTTGCTGGGAATGGATCTGACTTCTTTCGCTATAGATTTCAATGACTGAGCCTACAGTAATCATTCAAAAGATCGTGATCGGTATGTCTGATTTACGTTCCCTAACGAACCATTCATACTGATATCTTTGGTTTTGCAGATGCGGGAGGTCTTCAGCCCAGCTACCTCGGACCTCCAGAAAGCGTTGTCATCCATTAAGCCAAGGCAGAAATGTGGAGGCGATCTCCTGTATGTAGTACTCTTTAGCTTCAGGAAGTCTGCTTGTGTATTGTATTCAGAAGTCAAATATTATCTCTCTTCATTCGGATTACATCTCTTCAATAAGCACTAACAAGGGCCTGCTGTAACCAGGGTTTTGCTCAGTACATCAAAAGAATGTCTCACCTCGCCACCGCTTGATAAAAAGAACGATTGTTCAGTTATATTAACTATACACAGTATACAGATGTAAGATCGTTCTCCGTTATTCTTATCTCTGTAGCAGGACGGTCATATCTATGACACGGAAGCAAATAGAGCTTTCAGCTCCCCGCTCGTCAGGCCCCACTTCTCCGCCAGCTGCGCCTCGCTCTCCTTGTTCTTCTCCGCTTCCAGCCACCTCCTCAGTGACTGCTTCTGCTCGGCAGAGAGCGGGCCATTGCACGTTGCTGCATAAGTATATAGCAGTCTACACAGAGGATGTGTCGTAAGTAACGAGAAGTGAACGAGAAATAACATTACATACCTCACTGCCTTCTCCTCGAAATCAGCATCTGCCTCCATGCTGTCACCATCCTCTCCGTAAGGTAACGGAGAAGTGACCGCAGAGATAATCGCATCCAAGATCCCATGGGCGCGGAACGCATCCAACGTAAGCTGCGATGTCGATATCCGGGAAGGATTCCTCAAGTGCGAGGCATGTGAGTTGTCGTGGATGACCTCAGGATTTGATTCGTCCGGCGTGTGAAGGCTGGGGTTGGGGCCGACAGTGGTAGTCACGCCTGTGGCAGCGGTGGAGCGCGATGCCAGGTTGGGGCTGTCTTGTATGAGTAGCTGGTTCTGTTGCGGGGTAGGTGGCACGGAAGGGTGGACGATGTGGGCTGTGGGAATGAGGAGAGTGCTGAGGAGGAAGATCGTCTTGCGGCGAACAGTTATCTCGGGGTCTGGAAGCTCTTGGTTAGACTGGAGAATATATTTGAGAGCGAGTGGGATTGTACCTTGAAGTATATCGCGCAGCTTACCCCAGCCATCTACATCTGGCTGTCCTAGCGCCTCAACCGCAGGTGCATTGTGTTTTAAAAGTCCGGAGAGCACGTAGATTGCTTTTGCGCGTGATTGGAGGGTGGATGATGGAGAGGGCGAGAGGAAGGAAATAAGTGTAGGTAGGGGTTTGTAGGAAAGGTACTGGAGGAAAACACGTCAGAGGATTTAAGGCGAAGAAGGTCGAGGCAAACGCACTACATCCTGAGCTGCGGGGTTGTTTTGAAGCGCGGTGCCAATCACCCAGAGTGCCTGCGTCTTGATTTCCGGCGTGGATTGCTCCGATACTAAAAGAGATTCAAGGGGTTCCCACATCTTCAACTTCTCGAGATCTAGCATGCATCCTTAATACCATGTAACATTCGCGCAGGAGACCGAATACTCACTATTTGCGTTATCAATCTGCTCAATTAACTGTAAAAAAGTTAGTTCAGCATATCCTACAATACATAAATGTTGCGATATACCATCTCCAGATGATCCAACGCGTTTACCCTGTCATCTTCACTGCGCGTCGTATCGAGAGCGACAGCCATGCTTTCCTTCATCAACTCCGAGTCTGGCTTGCCCAAGATCATATCTATCACACCAGGATCGAGGTCTTTGTGCTCTGCGGGCGGCGCATCGCTGATAGCTCCGTCCTGGGGAGTAGAATTCTCGATAGACCACCGGAGAAGAGACTGCATATTGAGAGATTTAAAAGGGCTGTAAGGAGATGAGCGTAGTGTCCCTGCTATTAGTTAACAAGAACAGGAAACCGAAGATATATACTGTTCGAGCTTTGCTTCGTAGTCAGCGGTAGTTGCTTTGAATGACGAAAGAAGTGAAAAGAATGGTGAACTCATTTGTTTTGGGAGGCTTCATGAAGCGGACAGAACGTGCTCGAAGATTATCGTGAGGAGTCACGTGCACATCACATCGGCTTTAGCACCGGCCATAAGCGGAGATCGAACTTTGTTTGGTTATTACCACGTCGCGAACATTTTTCGCTCTTGACCTCCATCAACCCTCTCCTCCAGTTTGATGTGTTCGCTACTTCAGTATTATTGTGAGTGCGCATTTATTTGCACTGGATACACTTTTTCTGTGATGATCCAACGATATACCATACTTTACCACATTCCGAACTACAGTGTGGAATACTTAAATCGATTTCAGCCTTGTCTGACTTTCTCTTCTTTGGAATTTATGTATTATGTTGTGGCATGCATACTGATTATACTCACCTCTGCAGGTGGCTTCTTCCGTACGTTGATGTAGCAGATCTTAGGTAAATAGTGAGTTGACATCTCTGTTATTTGCTATCTTGTTACTCTTTTCTTCCTTTGATGATATTTACCGATGGGCGGACGGAATGTCCTCTAGCCTATACCAAAACCTCCCGGTGTACAATGTGGAGGTGGGCGGAGGACTTGCCGATATCCATCGTATAACTGACCCCTTCGTGCCTTTTGATTCCTTTCGAACGCTTTCATGTTTTTTCATGCCTGTATATTGGAACAGTCGCTGATACAATCTCTAGTTATTTTCCACGAATCAATCTATTTACTACCTACTTACTGTTATGATCTGTGTCCTAATTATAAATTTTGCGATCCTTGTTCCTGTTGTTATCTTGCCGAAGTCGTGCTACTTTCTCCATTGTTGATATATATCTTGTCAGACACGCAGAGTCATCGTGAGCTAAGTTCACCCGATCTCACAAGAATATCGTGTTGTACGAGTATTAGTTCGCTCGAAATTCATTCTAACGAAATCATTCCTTCCTTTATTTAGTACTCGTCAGGACATACGAATCGACTTCATGTGTCCTCCGGCGATTAGGTCAAGCTCACTGTCGCCGCTCGCGTGCGTTACTTCTGACAGCACCCTCGTGCCATGATGTTACTGCCACAGTGGTTTAACATTAGCGTCGATCAAGCGTCGATCAAATTATAAAGCGAACTATTGTCCCGGCCGGGATCTTTCAAATTGGCTGTATGTTCCGGAGGTTTTCTTTCATTTTCTGCTCGAGCTCGTCAAACATTTCATTGGAAGCTATCTGTTTTCGATGATTCGTCACATCACAGTCCCAGATACCTAACCTGGCATACTAATACTGATTGCAGGACACAACTATTTCTCAAGGATTAGACCAGTTTATCGAAGACTCCTAGTGAAATGATCGGTAACGTTGAGCGGTACCAGGCGGGATTGAATTTGAAAATGATATTAAATCTTGGTATGTTGTGCTAGCCACGTGCTACAGCTAGTGCATCCGCTAGCGCTTCTTCTCAATTCACCGGTCCTTGGAAGTGTATAGTCAATACGCGTCGAAGCGAACACGCCAACGACCTCCGTCAGGTATGCGTATTCTTCAATAATGCTACTGCACTCTCTTGAACAGCTCTTTGTTCCAGCCCAGTCTTCTTCTCGCTTTATAGCACGGACGGCCCCCATGAGGAGTGCTAAACCGACCTATCCAAACATAGCACAAACCCTGAAGCCCTTGGCAAAGCGTATAAAGTCTCCCGGAAGTACAACACCAGTCCTCCAGTCGAACACTTCCTGTCTTCGTCCAACACATCCTCATCTCTCTAAATCATCCTCATCATCTCCTCCAAAAAGATGTTTGCCAAGCTCGCCATCCTCGTCTCGGCCCTGGCCCTCACCGTTGCTGCTGCTCCGGGCCAGCCCGGCCCCGTTTCCCAATGCAACGTCGGCGAGCTCCACTGCTGCCAAAACGTCCAGGAAGCGACCACCCAAAACAAGGCCCTCCTCCGCAGCCTCCTTGGGATTGACATTTCGAGCGTCACCGGACAGATTGGGCTCACCTGCAACCCCGTCGATGTCATTGGTGTAAGTGGCAATAGCTGGTACGTGCATTTGCTCTTCAATTTAATGAAGCCTGATATTGATGGATTTATTTAATTACAGCTCTGCTCAACCCGTATGCTGCACTGGCAACAGCTTCAGTAAGTGCAATGATGCCTGGTCACTCTTCTCCTACTCCTACATACAGGCACTGATGATTTAATTCTACAGATGGCGCCGTCGTCGTTGGATGCACCCCGGTCAATATCAACGTGTAATCATGTGTGCCGCTTTGGGGAGCTGCGAAGCTTGGCAGAAAGTAGGAGGAGGGAAATGATAATATACCCTTACAGACTCATTTGTAATCCAGCTTTGGATAGCTTTTGCTCGTCGATGTCTTCATAAGCACAGTTGATTTGATACACCCTTGCTCTGCTGCTTCTAAGTTTTGGCATTGAACGTAGATTTTATTTAAGTTGCTTGTTCAGGAAATTCGTTTAGATAATGTGTAACTCTTGAATTACGTCGACTCGATGACGCAATGGTAGCGTGTTTGCTCATGAAGTCAACTTTTCTGCAGAAGAAGCCGGTTCAACTCTACCTCAAGCCGTGATATAGCATGGTGCTCTGTCCATTAAACATCCCTTTCAATCACATTACTGATGCCAGTGTTTACATACACCTGTTGCTTACATATATCGGTATCAACACAATGATATAATGGCACTGGTGCATCTTCGCAGGCTTTCATTCGTATAAAACCAGAGTGAGGTATAGTAAAAAGCTTCCCTCGTTCGGTTCAGACGAGTTGTCTTTCTTGACCTCATTGCGTATTGTTTGCTAGCACAGTGCAAAGGATATAATGACGAGGACGAACCAGATTTAATTTCGAACTTGAGTATATCGAACATTAAAGCATAAATATTATCACCCACTGCAGAAAGTTGCTAAGAAACTTATAAATCAACCAGCAGAGACAGCGGAAGGCGTGAGATCGTGTGTTATTGGATTAATAGAGTCCGCTATCGAGTTCGCAAGGAGAGAAGAATGTCCTCGAATAGCTGATTCAACCTGTATCATTGCTGGAGTGCCAGTTGAACGATCGGTAGAGATATTGGATGGCGATGGGTTACTAAAGGAAGAAGGCTGTGGTGAATTGGCACTACAAAACGCAGAATCACCGATAGAGATATCAGTGAAAGTAATATTCATAGAGGCCTGGGTCGTCATCCCTGCAGTGGTAGTTAGTCCCAAGGAAGGTGGTGGTCTCGAGGAGCACGTCGTTTCCGAGACCTCCAAGTCCGAGTCGTCGCTGTTGCGAAAGGTGCGGTATATATAGGTCAACAGGACCAGTAGGTTGCATACGATCACGGAGATGGCAATCTAACGACCATATGAATAATGATAAGAATAAATGGCACGGTGGGTAAAAATGCGTACCTCAATATGGCCGCTGATGCCGACAGAACGAGTATTCTTTATAAGAATATACACACTATGTACAATACTGGCAATTGTTGTGAAGATACCACACATAAATATGGCCAAAATCAATCTGTAGTGTGCGCTTGGAAGTTTCATCTTCCACAGCATCCGTGCTGGTGCACCGACAAGCCATATATCGCCGCTGAGACAGGCTAGGGCGCTATATCAGATAAGACATTCGTAGAAGTTAGATATTCCTCGGACGCACTTGTGAGCTCCAATATTCCAGCCACTTTTGGTATAGGACATTTTGCGAAATTAATTTTGGAAATCGTACCGCACATAAACACCTTCTGGATAATAAGCGCAACTGCGATCCAGCCAAATACGACAGAGACAGCTTTTGAAACCCGTCGCATATTTCCTTTGGGTAATAAGCGAACGATAGTGACGGCTACGCTAAGCCTGGCTGACCTGTTAGTGACGAGAATGAATGATCAGTGCTAGTGAAATCAAATTATTTAAAAACACTTACCACAGGACGATGGTATATAAGACGAGATTGGCCAAGCGATAGAGGCTCCATAAACTTTGCTTGGCTAATCATAAGTTAAACTTTTAACTACCAAAAGATGCAGCAAATAGTGGGGCTTACAATTATAGAAGGGCGATATGTAATATACAACGAGGACCGAAATAATTGCGAGAACGGCAACAAACGCCCAAAAGTCATCCCACCAAAGGCGCCTAGTTCGTAGTCGATGGACGAGCCTAAAGGAGGTGGACAGGATGGCCAGGACATGGAAAGCGGTTATGGGGCCTGGTGCGGATATGTTAGAATGGTCAAGAAACTCGAGCATGAATGAAGTTTACCTTGACCAGCTAACATTGTCTCGACGGACGCGCAGAATGAAGGCACAGACAAAAATTTTGAAAGAGAATATATATATTAAGAGGGAGGAGGGGACGGGAATAACCTGAAACCATAATACTCAACGGAGTCCTTCATAATTATTTTTGGTTGTGTCCGAATAGAAAGACCACGTATGAAACCTTCTCGCGTTCTGTCAGATTAGATGTATTGAGAGGCAGGGTTCAATTGAGCTCCAAGGTACGGAAAGCGATAGCGACATCGGACAGCCCAATTATGGCCCATGGGCCCAATGAGGCACCGATAATCCCTTTGAATTAGTCACAGAGAGCCTATGGCTAGATTTCTCCAATTCACGGATAAGTTATCTGTCAGTGCAACCATACACAGAGGAGTAGCCCTGCTTTAATTGCACACTAACGCATCCCCGGGTTCAGTAACACTAATATTAGCACTGATAAATGTTCATGTCTCCGAGTCCATATCTGGATAAATGGGAAAGGGCCTAAAACCGGCAGGAGGTAAAGCACTTCAAGAGATTCGCCGTTGTGAAGGTGACTTAAGTATGTTGTCCGATTGGGAATCCTGATATCAAATTCTCCTGTTAAATCAGTCCAACGGAAGCGCTTTTCTGTAAGTATGCTTGGCATGCATGGACGAAACCAGTTGAGACGGCATACAATGCCCTGGATTGACAATGTCCTATAATAGGAAGAGGAAGGATGGCAGAGTGAGCATGTGATTGAGTGACTAGGTGAATGGAGAATACATGCCAACTTGAATGAGGGTCAAAAGAGAGTGCAATGCGGTGCCGATGAGTAGTCTCCAATTTACCGGGTTTCGAGGTCAATAAAAATTCACTGAAAGCAAGCACAAGCCGTGTACACAACGCATATCCCAGTATTACACGTTAACCACAGCAATGATGCAAGCAATTAGATTTTCGGTGCAGCAGCACCGTGTAGAAATACAGCTAGCTCCGACACAGGAGTTAATAAGTTAATCAAAGAAAAACCGTCCACCCCAAAGTAAGCACAGAACCCCAAAACGACGTTACATAAGAACAAAACCCAGACGCCACATCCTTACCCATACCTACATGCAGCGCCTACGACAGCGCCTCCCACATACTCAACCCCGCAAAGAACATACCCAGCGACACCAGCAAGCCGAGATACACAAACGTGTGCACGCCGATGCGCGGGAGAACGAGCGGCGTATGCAGGAGCGCGAGGAAGAGCTGCAGCGCGAGGACGATGGGGAGGGTTACTGCGAGGTGGGTGTTTGACCTCCGTGTGGTGGGCGGGAGGTGATGGAGGGCGGACATGTACGTACTGAGCCAGGACGCGGACGGGGTGGAGAGGTGCGGAGGCGGGGAGGGGAAGATGGAGAAGGTGGAACGAAGGTACGCGGCAGTGAGAAGGAGGGTAACGCCGAGGGAGGAGAGGATGTTGTTAATCCGGTGCAGGCAGGAGATGAAGACGGGGATGTTCTGTGGATACGTGCATCAGTCGGAACGAATAGGATGAGATGGAGGGGATACGTACGATAATGGGAATCCCATACACCTCTTCCAGCTCCTCACGGGTTCGTAGCACAATGAGCTGATCGAGATCACGCTCAACTTCGAGCTCTAGTGCATCTTGCAGCGCCGCCTCGTGATTTTTTGTAGCGGCTCTCGGAGGTAAAAGTGGCTGACGTTCGTCATCTGCATTTGACTCCGGATGGGCATTCTGCCCTTGCACTTCAGCCGAGCTCTGTCTGCTTAAACTTTGTCCAACTCCGGACGAAGTCCTAATAGTGTTAGGTGAGCCCTCAGCACTAATAGGCCGAGGACGTGCAACAGTCGGCGTCAGTTCTGTGTCTGACTTATTCTGTGTAGCGAGCACCTCGGGGAGCACCTCGGGGAGCACCTTGTGCTTCCGCACGCTGACTAGCACATCGCGGTACAGGGCGATGCCCTCGTAGCCCTGCTTGATCCCCACTACCGCCTCGACAGCCGCCCACCCCAGTGCGACCCACCACACCCTTGCGAAGGCGGCATCTTGCCATGTCGGGTGATCAGCGAGCATGTAATGCGGAATCAGCAGGAGGGGAATCGCAGCCTGACGGAGGAGGAGGAAGATGGTAGTCTGCAAGATCGTGGAGATGATGATCGTGAAATGCACGGCCCACGAGCCGAGCGGGGAGGAGATGAAGGCGGATAGTGTGTATAGCGGATCGCGCAGGAGGTAGTTTGCGGACCAGAGTGCGATGGAGGTCAGGAGTTCTGGAAGGGGGAAGGGAAGGTAGGGCGGGTACGGATATGGGGAGGGGGTGGCATTGTGGTCGATTGCGTAGGCGATACTGGGGAGGAGAGCAAGGAAGAGGTAGAATAGTGCGGTAATTATTGGTGTAAGTGTGTATATCGCCAATAAACGCCTGTAGGATCCTACGAGATCACACCGATCAGACAATGGCATGTCGGAAGTAAGGATCGCGCAAACCTCGATAGAGCCCCTGTTCCGCCAGCTCTTCGTCCAACTCCCATTCCTCCTCCTCTGAGTCGCTATTACTACCCTCCGTGGGAGGGCCCGCATATCTTGGGGTCAACTCGTCTTGCTCGAAGTCCATAGCGCCATCTTCCGGGACACGGTTGAGCAGCGTGATGCTATCTCTGCTTCGTCTCCGTTCTGGGCTCGAACGCAGGGTTGGACTGTGGTCAGGCGAGCCCACAGTCGTTGCGCCGTACGATGGCGGACGTGCAGTGCCGCCGCTACGACCAGGTTTCATATGCGATCTGTTGGTCGGGGATACCGCCATTTCGGCGTCATAGTCGGCGCGTCCGTTTTCTGGATCCTGCTGACGCGCAGCTGGGGACGACGTCCATCTAGTAGCTGGTGCAATAACCGCAGCGATGAAAGCACTCTTGGGCATGTTTGTACCGCTGGCGCGCGGAAAATTTGGAGATGGTGATGATGGGGAGTTGAGACAAATGGAAATGAACTGCCTTGGGCTCCGTTGATCAGTGGCTGCCGGTCATCACCATTTGTTTTGGGCCAAGCGCTGGGCAAAAGACATAAGAATGTGTACTTGGAAGCTCAAAAGCTCAGATGGCGTGAGGGTACGCAATACTTGTGCCAGCGGGAGTATTTAGAGAGTTGATGACGGATGATGCGGCGCCTGACGTTTACGGCTTGAAGTCACAGCTTAGGGTCAAAGAAGCTCCGCTTCTTTGCGGGCGCTATACATGTTGGCCTTAAATCGCTCGCACGAGGCTGCTCGAGACGTCTTGTAGGGCCTGAACGTGAACCTCGATGAACAACGTGCGTAGTTTGTTACTTATAGCATCAACTAAAAGCTACTTGACTGGCTACAGGCCCTTTTCTCGAAGCTTTTCATGCTCACAAACAGCCATGATCACATCTTCAAGCTTTATTCTCGAGGAACGCCGAAGTCTCGTGGACATATCTGCTCACTTGATGATTGGCTCCGGCGTCAATACCTCCCACTCCTTGCCTTCTCTCCGAAAACTGTCCGGATGAAGAACGCGACAATGGGTTAATTCAAGTCAGTGACTGTCACGGCTATACGATATTCCAAGACAAAGTTTCACTCCATCGCAGCCAATGCGCTCTTTACGGGAGAAGTGAGTCAAGCGAAGGCAGCTGGATGTACCGTCGTGATGGATTATTTGGCAGAATTTTGATCTTCTGACATATATTTATGTCCAGGAAGGTCCGTGCCGTGCCCTCTGTTTTCTGCAGTGCCCTTTCCTAGCTTTAGCGGTTGCTGCCAGCGGCAAAATTACCTCTCGGCATTAATGGTGACAAGCGAAGTCATTTTTCTGGTATATTCGGCGTAGAATCCATGCACTGTCGTTTTAATAGCAGATAGTTTGGATCTGGAGCTTGAGATTTATCTTGAGGAAGGTAGACATGTTTAGCCGTGGTCTCTCTACGACCCTAGTGCTATACAGGTGAACAACTTGGTATATATTATGCCTTTTCTCTTTGATATAACCGTTTCTATTTTATTCTATACAGATAAGCCTGTTAGACAATAGTGGACAGAACTGCGGAATACCTGATAAATCTCTACCCAGTTTCTCCCGGTTTTCTTTTGTGTTTGTGAAAGTGTGAGTAGTCCGACACCAGAATCCGGCCATTCTTCCGCTGCTCAAAAATTGGGTATTTACGGGTAAGAGTTTAGGACTTACTCTAAATTCCAATATGGGCATTTGTGTTATTTGTGAATGACCTATACCAGAGAAGCAATGATATCTTTATACAGCCTCAAATTCTGCGAAACCCCGCAGCAGGGATGAGCGGAATGAATAAAATACGTTGAGTGTACACTGACAGCAACATCGCACTTGTTCTTATTTCTATTTCACCAGCTATATATGTACTTGCTGATAGTACTTAGGCCGCCTAGCGACATACCTCGAAGATAGAAGTATCAAAGTCGAAGTATGTATCATACTTTGCAAAATTTTCTGTCAGGAAGGAGAACGATAAGAAATTGCTGAAGCCTCCTGGCCAAGATTTAAACCAGAAAAATAAAGGAAAATTCGTATAGCAAACTTTAGCGACGCCAGCAGGATTTGAACCTGCGCCCTCAAAGAGGAACAGATAAGTTCGTAATTGATTCGAATCTGTCGCCGTAACCACTTGGCTATAGCGCCTTATTTGGTTTCAATAGCTGTAGCATATTGATATGCATTCTTTACCCGTCAAATATAACTCCTACTATCGACATTGAGATATAAAGTGATTAGGTGCCAGGCTCCTAAAACCAGCCTCTTCCAGAGTAAGAGCCTTCTTCATCAGTGAGCGGGACAGGGTGTTTTATCACAGAACAATTTCGATGGAACAAACAAGACTTACGGCTCTAACTGTCGATAGAGAGGCTGGCAAATTTCGTCATCGGCGATCGCCATGTGGGTGTGTCAGCTTCGGCAGGGCATGGCAGGTGGCCAAAAACAGAGGGAATGCCTCACCGTGCGTGTCACGCCAAAAATAATAGCATCTCCTGTCTATGAAAATGTGTACCAACTTCTCTATTTCTTAAAATGAATTCTACATTGTCCTCAAATACCAAGCGCAACTGGTCAATAAAGGAAATACGAGACCTTGTATAGACGAAATCCGGTAAACGACCTTGCTGGTTCCAAATCAAGGTTGCACAAGCCTTATATGCAGGGAAGGATGTCATAGGTTGTGCGCCAACAGGGGCAGGCAAGACATTATCATTCTGGGTTCCACTTCTCATGGCGCTCGAAGAGGGAGAAGACAAGATGACAGTTGTAGTGACACCCCTCAACCTTCTTGGAAAGCAGACGCTTATTACCCTCTCTCCGTCTACAAAGCTCTGTGTAAGGCTCTATTTTTGATGTGACACAAGTGGTGATGCACTCCCCGTGGTTTTTGCCACCTGCCATGCCCTGCCGAAGCTGACACACCCATCACGGTGATTGCCGATGACGAAATTTGCCAGCCTCTCTATCGAGAGTAAGAGCCGTTAGTTTTGTTTATTCCACCGAAATATTTGTATTATGTTTGATGTTTGTTCTTTGATAAACCGCTCAGTGATGAAGAAGGCTCTCACTCTCGATACGAGGGGCTGGTTTTAGGAGCCTGATTAGGTGCCAGTATTTCTTAGCAAGTAGACCTTTGTAAGCTGCTTTCTAGCTTACAAGTTACAGGGCGAAATGACTGCACTTAAATAGACTTACGTTTGTGTTTGTTAAAATCGAATGCCATCGTCTAGATATAGCAACACAACGCGGGCCAACAAACAAACGTTCTGTCAAAACTTGAACTCGGCGCAAACTCGAATTACACGCGTACATCTCGTGTACATCCACCGATTCCTCCATACTTAGTTCACTCTGCCACTCAACTCTAACTTCAATCTAACTCCATTCCTTGCAAATACTTTAAGCTGTATTTCTGGACGACATACCCACTCGTGCGATTACCAGATTCTTCGCCTTGACTGCCAGTGACGGCACTATTGAGGAGTTTTTTTCGCTTTCTTCCAATGATTTCTACGTGGATTCACCATAAGAGGCTTTAAACTGGTTCAACATCCTTTGGATCATGTAGTGGTGATGCTCTTGAATCCAGCATTTTGAAATTTAGTCTAAGCTTCCGGCACGTTAGTTCCGACTTCTTACTTGCGAGGTACACTTACATCTCATGACTTACGTCCTTCGACAGATTGGCACTGTCAAATCATCGACTGTGTCTCAGACATATGTACTGAATAGGAATCTAACCACAGCATTCACACATCTGGATAAAACCTCGGTGAACCCGAGACAATACTGTATAGCACCTGTGCTCTGTTCGGATAAACAACATGTATATGACACTACATGCGACCGCGCGGTAACCCTTCTTGTTCTATTGATCAAACAGCGGTTACTTTTAGATTAACAACGCGGCCAGCTGTTTTCCAATGGTGGCGTACCGGCAAACTCGTCTCACATGGCACGATGCTGCTAGGAGTCTCGTCGGCAGATACTCTTGGAAGATCCTACTATAGGAGTCTAAAATTCCATGAGCATACCCAGGGGTGTACTAAAAGTATGCCCAGGGCAAGTGGCAACCGAACTATAGTTGGTGAATTTAAAGTTGGAATTGATTTGTATGTGCTTTTTCCTTTTCTTGCGTCCTCCCCTCGGTCCCGCGCCAAAAATATAATCTCAAGAGATCAAGGTTTAGTTAGGTATGCCCCTCGCACATATATCGCTCATAAACTCCCTTATTCAGCTCAGTTATCTGTTCGCTCTAGAATCCAGACGTTTCCCCGGAGATCGACAATATTCAAATTCTAACAAACCCTCAAGCCTCCGCAAAACATATAAATGCCCCACAAGGACAAACCAATTCTCCAGTTCAGTGCATCATCTCATTGCTTAACATATCCACCTATCTTTTACACCACCCTCATTCATCTCTCTGAAAAATGTTCTCCAAGTCCGGCGCTCTCTTCGTCTCTGCGCTCGCTCTTACCGCTGCTGCGGCTCCTCAGCGCGGCTCTGCCTCCCAGTGCAATGTCGGCGAGCTCCACTGCTGCAACAACGTCGCAAAGGCGTCCACCGCCAACAAGAGCCTCCTCCAGTCTCTTCTTGGCATCGACCTCGGGAGTGTCACCGGCCAACTTGGTCTCGCCTGCAACCCCGTCTCCGTCCTTGGCCTTGGTGGAAACAGCTGGTAAGTATTTGGGGCCCTCGATCAAATGAATAAAATATTAATGATTCTACCGCAGCAATGCTCAGCCCGTGTGCTGCACCGGCAACAACTTCAGTAAGCATCATGATATTATACCGCCTACACTATTCCGTACTTCTCAGGTTCTGATTATTTATCTTCTACAGATGGTCTCGTTGTTGTCGGTTGCTCTCCGATTAACATCAACCTCTAATATGACCCGCCTCTTTTAGGAGAGTGGAAGGAGAGGATGGGGGACGAAGATATTGATATACCCGCGTAGCCTTCATCCAATCTCAGACAGTATTCACGTCTTCATGCATTTAATTCGATAACGGTTGACTCGTTTATTTGGATGAGACCTTCTCTTAATAAATCTATAGCAATTCGTACATGAATTTACCGGATGCGATCAAACTCGACTTACAAAAAAATACATAATGTCTCTGACAATTACACTGGCAATGCGTGTTGCGCGATAGAATTGAACCTCTATCACTCGTGAGATGCCTCCACCTGATTTTCTACAAACGTACTTCCAGTACACCGCCAGGGCATATTTTATATTCATTGCCCGCACGAAATAACGTCGCGATTACAGGGCCGCCTAGTTATGGTGTTGCGATTTTGTGGGGCTGCCCTACTGCGAGACGCTTATTTTTCTGGCAGCTCTTAGGGAGTTCTTAGGATAATACAATCTTTTTCTCGCCGTACCGCTCACGCAAAAGCACGAAATTTAGCGATATGGTATTGTGCATAATGTTATATGTCATGGAATGTAACAAGAAGTAGAGAGTGAAATATGACGAAAACACTAGCAACCACTGGTGCTAGTGGTCGGTAAATCGTAACGCAATTTCTGGCGCAGCGTGGGTGGCAACCTGTCTAATTAGGATGTGATAACTACACTGGATGGGACTCGAATCCATATTACATATTAATTCACTGGTTGAAGGTGTCAGAAGTCTCACACAGCGGAAAGGCGGGTTTCCATTACACCACGATTGTCAATATCCTATACACCAAGATGATGATCTAATTAAAGTCCCTCAATTCCAAGAGAATCGAAGCTGGATCCTGTACAAATAAAAATACTCCAATATCGAGTTTCATCTGTTTCTGTTCAACTTCAACTTTCCAATGTGTTCCAAATCGTTTATAAATAGAACTGGCTCTCAATTCCGACCCCTTTGAGAACTTGGAATTCGACCGTAACCAAAAAATGCATGGCGCTTGTAAGAGGAAAAGAAGGCACCAGAAGAGAGTCGAACCCTTGTATTGCATTAATGCAACCTCGAAATGTACAGCAACGAGTACATGTTCCGTTATAGTACCACCAACGCCAATATCCTACACACAGTGTCCAAGTGAAGTTCCCCAATACAAAGTAAATCGAACGGCGAAGAAGATGAACAATATATAGATGAAAATATTTAGCTGGGTATAATATCTTCTTCGTACAAATTCAACTCTACTATACGGCGTTCCTCAGAGTTATTTATAAATCGAACCGCAGGTTCGCAATTTCGACGCCACTGGCGACTTGGAATTCACTTGTAACCAAAAAATCTATTGACCATCAAAGACGAGACACACTGGATGGGAGTCGAACCCTTAAAATTGTATCAATGCGCTTGTATTTTCAACGCCTCGCTGTATTACAGCATAAGTGCATGTTTCCATTACACCACCAGCGCCGATACCCTATCCTCCAGATCCTCGGCCAGGATCCAAGCCTACAGTGCTAAAACCAGGCTCATTGACACCCCCAGCGTTACATATACAGTATACGAATAGTAAAACGATATGAATGGGAGCAGTGTCAAGTATAGAGAATGGATATACAAATGATACACGGGTCTCTTTCTTCTCTTCTCTTCTCTTCTCCAGTGTTCTACCCAGCTCTAGATATAAACACGAATGCATAAAAAAAGTGGGAGAAAATAAATAAGTAGGGGCTGGATGAAACTCGTGTATGTGCGTGAGACCGTGGGGAATGAACACTTGAAGAGAAATGAGGGCGTGTAAAGGATCTTCGTCTTCCAGAGAAGGACAGTGGGGGTTGTAGGTGACTCAGTCATGGGGTGGAATGAGGGAAAAATTATCAATCATTTCGGTTAGGTATCCTAAAGTAGCACAGGAAGCAATCGTATGTGAGAAAAGAAGAGGAGGAAGTGGGAAGAAAGAGAGATATGAGTTGGAATGGGATCAAGAGAGGGAGATATGAGATGGGATGGTATGAGAGAGGTGAATTGGATGCGTGTAAGGAATTAAGTGGATGAATGGATGGATGGTAGGAGGGGGAAGGTGCAGTGCATAGATAGAAGGTAGATGGGAGTAGAAAGAGGGCAATGGATAGGTGGATGGAGGGAAAGGAAACAAGAGGCGTGAGGGGGGTAGACGGGAGGGATTGCTGCATCCGGAATGAGCGCGAGAGGCCGGCGGGCGGTAGAGGAAGCAAAGCCTGGAGAATAACGAAGGACCAACGCCTCCGCTCACGCCCTAATCCGCCACCCATCCCCCTTCCGGCTCACCCTCCCCACACCGCCAAATCCCTCCCTCACGACCAACCACAGGCCCGTAGAGCACACCACATCCTTGATCTCCTCCGCCGTCAGCGTCGTCCCCGCATACGGCACCCCTTCCAAACTCGTCCTCCCCCTCCCTGTCTCCCCATCATCCGCGCCGCCGCCGCCGCCGCCCCCACCCCCACCCGGGCCCTCAACCCCCGCGACCATCTTCCCCGCCCCGCCATTCCCCGCCCCGCGCCGCTGCACCACGCCCATCCGCTCCACCTCTATGTCGGGCAGGGGGAAGGGCACCTTGAGCATGGCGACGACTTTGGGGTGGTGCGGTGTCGGGGAGAGGGTGCCGACTTTCAGTCTGAGGCTCTGCGGCGGGGGGGATTGGGAGGTGGGGGGCGGGCGGGAGGTGGATTGGGATGTGGGGGAGAGCGGGGAGGAGCGCCGGATCTTGAGTGTGCATATCCAGGGGGTCTCGGAGTCCTCGGGGTCGCTGTCGGCGTCGTCTTCCCCGCCCGCTGCGTCCGAGGCAGTCACAGTCGTCGAGAAGCTCGTCGTGCTCAGTCTGTTTCTCCTCTTCCGCTCTCTCTCTCTCTCCCCGCCTTCCTCACTGCCCACCCCCCCGCCCTCCTCCTCCCCATCCGTCCCCTCCTTTTCTCTTCTCCTCCTCCTGCTGCCTCCTGCGCCCCGCCCTCGCTTCCCCTCCCCCTTCACCCTTGCCCTCTTCCACTCAAACCGCACCTCCACGCCCCCCAACCCGCCCAACTCCTCCCTTTCCCTCCCGCCCCGCACCACCGCGCCCCCCAGCTGCCCCATGCTCATCCCAATGCTCCCCAACAGCCCGTCCTCCGCGCGCTTCTTCAGCCACCGACGGACGAGCCAGACGTACATCAATGCGCGGTCGCGCTCTGTCTGCGTGGGGATCACGGTGGGGGTCGTCTGGTTCCCCGTAGAGGCGGTGGAGCTGGAGGAGGAGGAGACAAAGGTGGGCTGGATACCCAATACGGGCGGGCGCAGCTGGATTTTATTATTCCCGTTGCTCTCCAGCCGCTCTTTCTCGCGGATGGCGTCCATGTGGCTCTGCGACGGGGGCAAGAGCGCCCTTTCCCCGCCCGCAAGAGACGACTCGCGGCTCTGGCTGTGGCTCTCCATCGTCCCCGGCACGCTCGACGTGCTCGCCGCTGGGCTCCCGCCCTGACGGGCCGGGGACGCACTGCGCCCGCGCTCCGCCTCGAGGAACGTCGCGGACAGGCGGGTCTTCTGCGATTTGAGGCCGGCTTTGAGCGGGGAGAGCCCGGTGGCGAGGGACGCGGAGGCGGTGCGGGCGTGCCCTCTGGGCGTGGCGTTGTCCGTGGGCGGCGGTGTCGGTGGTGTGCGGGAGGACATGAACGACGCGGGGGAGGCAGGGGGCGACACCACGTCCTTCGAGTTGTTGTTGTTCTTCTTGAAGAGCTTGCCGAAGATGTTGCGCTTGGGGGAGACCACTTGCGGGGGGACAGGGGGCGAGGGGGTGATGGGCAGGGGCGAGGGGCGCATGGAGGGGGATTGGGACTGGGATGTGCTGGTTGGGTGGGATTGCGCGGAGGAGAGCGAGACGGCAGAGGAGGTGGCGGAGGACTGGGCTGGGGCGCGCAAGAGGGAGCCTTGGCCTTGGGAGAAGGCGCTCCCGCGGTTGCTCCCTGGCGCATAGCCCATCTCGTCCACGCTCGCGCGGGCACTCCCCCTCCCCCCAGCAGTCGAATTCGTCGGGTCGCCCCAGACCTCCACAGGCTCGAGCATGGCGAGATCAATCAGCTCAAT
>JASFDF010000203.1:0-37124 GCA_036937115.1 Nidularia sp. FH-822889
TACAAAAAGTATAGTGTGTGGCTGAAACGAAGTAAGTACAAAAATGGAAACAGACTGGAGTAAACCTGAGTAAACACTGGAGATGAGCTGAGAGTCAGGATAGTGTCAGGATTGATTATAAATGGTCCAGTGATGCATACTATGTCATATAGGGATATGACAAAACCCAATAATGATAGCCGGAAGATGGTTGTTGTCCAAATGTCTGGGAACTTTATGTATATCATGAGTCATTAATAGCATATTCTACAAGACATGTTGGAGACAGGTGAACTGGCTGGATGAGGCCTCAGAGCATACCACAATGCTCAAGGATAGCTGGGTAGTGGTGGATTGGCTCCCTGTATGTGACATGACATGCACTCTAGCTACTAAAGTGGATCACATGACTGTATGCCAGACTGCCCTGCCACAACCTAAAGTGTGTTCTTTGCTCCAGATGTGAATAATGACAATGTATTGACATGGCTATATTATATAGCTGTGCCAATAGCCTATATAATATTTCAATGCATAAGGAACACAAGATAGTCAGTAGATTTTTGAAATGGTTAGCAGAATGTAATGTAGAGCAAGCCACCATTGCATATTATCTCAATTATGGTTGGTTTCCTATTGCTCATGCTTGAAGGCCCTAAACCATGTAAAAAACTCACAAGAGATAGGATACATTAAATTCCCTGAGATAAAGAGAAAAAAATCATAATGCAGTGCCTAGTCATGGCATCCCAGAACAGTGACTGAATGGCCAGCTACTTGCAGAGTTGTCATTTAACAAGTTTTGCATCATATCTCACACACCAGGACAAATGGCAAAGTCTTGCATCAATGTATAGTCAATTTAGGATCCCATTTTAAATGAGCTGACTGTTATATACATTGCCATGGCAGTATATTGCAATGAATCATGACACACATAGTACAGCTAAGTGCCAGCCACTGCTCCATATTCAGCTTTCAGCTTTTTGCAGGGGTTCCTGCTTACCCTTTGGGAATTTGGGGGTTCTCACAAATATCTGGGTTTCCAATTAAAATTATCTCTATAAAATGAAGGATTTTAGAATGGAATTTTCTTGAGATGTAGTAAGAAGGAAGTAGTTCCTACTTGTCTATATGTTCTGGAATATTGACTGTTCTTTGAGTTATTCTGATTCCCATAAATGTAGGAAACAAAGTGCTTAATCAGTTGGCAACATCTACTAGTGGGGCACCTTCTGAGTAGACACCTGGAGTTTTCAAGAAAGGATGAATTAGATGACATGCAAATCTTCTAATAATATGAAAGAAAATAGCCACAAATTTTCAACTTCACAAACCTTTCATCATACTTCTCAAGTGTTCTTGGTACCCATGACATAGGTTGAGCCACACTGAAATATGGTAACATGCTGTGGATTAGTATTCTATGCATTTAAAAATGAGAGCAGGGGCTTACTGAGACCACTATTGTAACAGTCTACTGTTATGTCATGAGTTGAAGAGCCAATGAGGATTTACAGGAGTGTAGTGAAGAAGTAATGATGAACCAGAAGTACATGCTCCAACTATGAAAACCTTCTTCCCTTTATAGTTGTTGGCTTGCTTATGCTGGGTTGAGTGCAGAAGTTACCTTTTAAATGCATGCTAAAAGTCATCTTGCTCTTGCATATATTCAAATTAATAATTGTTCATCATGCCAGGATATTGTGGATTTTCAGGTACTCTGCTGCCAAAACTCATAGCAAACATGAGTTCACAGTAACAGTAGTTTGTCTTTACTACTACAGCAGTCACAATGTTCAGAAAACTATTTTGCAGAACATGCCAGATGTCATCACTGAGGTCAACAGGCTCACTATTACTCATTGCATTGCTGGCTCTGTCATTGACAGGGCACCACTTTACAGTACATATAAAAGATCTACTAGTATGCCTGGATTTACACTGATAACATCACTTAGTGCTTATCCCCAAGTGATTCAAGCTTCAAGCTCAGGCTTGAAAGTTTGAACAAATTTATCTTACCTGACAGTTCTACAACACAGCTTAGTAGCATCATTCTATTGTGTCTTCTAACATCCAAGTGGTTGGCTTATGGAATATTTTTCCTAGTTTTGGTTATTTTCTGAACTTTATTCCTGTCAAAGAAGATCCAGAATATGCTGGAAAAGCATTCTCCACATTGCTGAATCAGGATGACACATATTCAGGCAATGTTGAGTATGTCTTTCTTGCTCTTGTGCATGGTGTATTAACTCATCTGAATTTCAGTCTGCCATTGACAACTTTGTGGGAGTTCACTATGCTTCATATTATGAATCAGAGTATAGATAAACCCAACTGGCATGTTAAGGTACATCTCCAATTTATATCTAGTAGCAATCTGGTTACATTTTCCAGCAAACAATATTTGAAAGATATTCAACCAGACAATAGCTGACAAGTGGAAATTGGAAGTATTAATGTCTGGCCTAGATGTTTCTACTAAGATGGCTAACTATATCATCACAGAAGTTCAATATAAAGCAAAGCTATTTGAAGCTACAGGGTTTACCACTGTATCCAATGGTGACATTGTGAAATCTGGTAGTGTCATACCCATGGTGCTCAAACTTACACTTTAGGAAGCTGTGAAGCTGCTGGAAGATGTTCCTGAGAAGGAAAAGGACTGGCATCCTGGCTTGAACAAGTTGGTACTGGACCTTGTGCATCCCTCACTATTCCCCTTGGTATATGGGCAAACACAAGTCCTGGAAAATGGAACTATTGGCTTGCAAGATTGCATAAAGCACTCTGGGGAGGGAGCCACACTTTCTATTCCTCCAGTGGAGCAGACAGTGAGTAGGTCAAGACACCCGGATCACAAGAGCTTTGGCTGGAGATGCTGACCCTAGTATCAGCAAAATGCTGTGACGAATCCATATAGCAAAAAATACCAATGGCTGCCATGTGAAGTCAATATTATTTCGGGGGAAATGGCAAGGTAGGATTTTATCCCTTTGCTCCTGCTTTTTTCTTGAATTCTGATTATTCTACACAGAATTGTTACCTACATCAATAATTCTGCATCCTGTCCACCACTCAGGTCTCTATGCCATAATTGGAAATGTTATCACCCATGCTCTTCCACTATGGGAGGCAACCCTCACCTATCTTATCGTGATATCCGGCTACGTATTGATTATCCCTGTTGCACCTTTGACGATCCAGAAGGTCCCGGGAAAATACAAAATTGGAAACTATCGGATGAAACATACGAAAAATTTCAACAGCGAAAAGAGCAATGGTTCAGGGATCACAAGGTTATCTTGCCAGAGCCTGAAGAGTTTCAAACTCCTGAGGACTGGGAAAGCGCCAACCAAGCCGCTGTAAAATCATGGAGATAAGAACACAACCTTCAAGCAGGAAAGAAGGATTCAAAATCATTTACCAAAATCAATGAACTACCGCTATTGAGCCGAGAAGGCAAAGAAGAATTATCATGGTCTCGTCATGACCAACTAGTCGATTTAAAGAAGATGTGTCAAATTTCGGGAAGAAATCTACAGATAATTGTAAAGCTTGGGAATATCCAGCTAACGCCAGAAAAACCAGATTATAATAGAGACACCTGGCGTGTTGAGGGTCAACTAGTACGTTCGAACATTCTGCTTATCTTTCACCATTAGCGAAACACTGACGAGGGTTGAATAGAATGAGCACACCTGCGCTACAGCCTCATACTATTACTCTTCAGGCAACATCACCGCATCCAGGCTCGCATTCCGACAGAAATCTGACTCTGAAAGTGCTGATAATGTCAGTTACGAACAAAGTCATCACGACTGGCTTCCTGCCGTATTCGGCTGCGAACAAGACGGGCCGGGAATACAGGATGTCAGGAGCGTAGATACTCCTGAAGGGCGGCTCTTGGCGTTTCCGAACATTCTCCAGCATAAAGTGCAGCCATTCTCTCTTGAGGACAAGAAGAATGAGTAGAGGAAAATCCTTGCGCTTTTCCTAATCGACCCACATATCCAAGTGACCAGCACGGCTCATGTCCCCCCACAGCAAAACGACTGGTGGAAGGAACATATCGCTGATCCTAGCAAAGCAAGCCACTTGAATGTATTACCTGCTGAAATGCAGGACGCGATATTTGATCGCATCGACGGCGAGTTTCCTATTGGCTTAGAGGAGGCGAAGGAGATGAGACTTGAGCTGATGGAGGAGAGGAGATGTTACGTGGTGGACCACGAAGGGGCCTTTTCCAAGGAAGGCAATTACTTTTCTTTATGCGAGCATTGATTGACGAACTGAGGAAATGAAGTGCTTTGGTTGTATTATATATATAAAATCAATCCCATCAGCTCGGTTTACTGACCAAAAGCTCGGAAGTGAAGCTGGCTATAATCCCCGAGGTTGAACATTGAAAGGCTATCTGGTTGAAGGCTGCTCTCAGTCAAGAACTGAGGTTTAAAAGAATGGTCTAGCGGACAACGCGAAGACATCATATTTTTAACCCTCTACGCACATCCCGCAAATAAGTCGACAGAACACAAGCCAGATATGTAGGAGCCGCAACAGAAGCCAGTCAAGGGAAGGATGGAAGGGTTAGAGTGAATATCAGCGACGGGATGAGATCATATACAACGAACGAATCTCGGTAAAAGTGTTCGGCCATGGATGGAGTAGATACACGAGGAAGAAAGGGGGAATATACAGAGCATGAGTGAGATTACGAGAAATTGAGAGGATGATGTGTACGTGTAAGATTGGATGGATGGGATGATAGTGGGTGGTGAACTTGTAATAGTATATACAGAGTGTGTGAGATGGAATATGAAGCATGAATGAAATGAAGACGTGAAAAATACAACCAGCAACCAGGGGAGTCGGAGATAACGTTGCGGCTACGATCAACCGCTAAGGCGCGCAAGATGGAGAATGAGGGCGTAGAGATGGCAAATATACAGTCGGAGGAGAGGGTGCAGGGGAAGGTGCATGAAGGCCAGCCCGGCGGGGTGCCGGAGAGCGAGGGCCACGCTCGACGAAGGAATGGAAGGTTGCTGATCGTCAGCATGAATGCCAGACGAGGGTATCGTTGTTGTCTGCTCGCCAACCTCCAGCACATCCTCTCCAATATCGAGTCATACCTCACCCCACGCGCTCGACGCAGACGACGAATGCGCAGACTGGGGCGGAATGTTCTCCTCGTCACTATCCCCATCCCCATCGAGGCTCTCCTCATCTTCCTCTTTCGTCTCTTCCTCCTCCTTCACCTCCTCCACTATCACCACTTCCCCATTCGCTTTGCGCTCTTCCTCCTCCTTCTTCTTGCGCTCCTCATCTTCTTTCTCCTTCTCACGCAGCTGCTGACGCATCTTCTCCAACTCTTCCTCTTTCTCCTTCTCCGCAAGCCGCTGCTTCACCTTCTCCAGCTCCGCCTCCTTCTTTGCCAACGCCTTCTTCTCTTTCTCCTTCTCTGCAGCTTCTTTCTTCCGCTTTTCACGCTGCGAAACGGCGCGATCAGCACGGTGAGCACGAAATAAGAAGAGAAGTAACATACTAAAGCCCGCTCTCGAATCTCCCTTGCCTCTTTCTCCTTTTTGAGCCTCTCCCGCATCTCGCGCTCGCTCACCACCCACGCCGCAACACCGTTCGCAGCGGCTTCCGGCTGCGCTTTGTACTTCAGCAGATCTTATCGATGCACAGCGCAATCAGCCATTGTGTAGCCCACATACGGAAAAAGAAAACGACTTACATCCCTGCAGTGCCGCGACGCTGAACTCCTCCTCTGGCACGCCGTCTGCAAATCGCTGCGCGAGGACGGCGAGGGTCTTCTTATCCAAGGGCGCCGCACTGTGCCGGTTCTTGAGCACACTCGCGGCAGGAGGCGGGGGCAAGTACGCGGTGTTCGACGCGCCGAACTGCTCCTTGTCCAGTTGTAGATGTGAGCCTGGAGGCGACACAAGAGTTGCACTGCTCGAAGGTGAGGGTGACGCGAGAGTGGGCATCGACGTCCGGGAGGGGGACACAGGCGAGAGGAGGGACGATGCAGATGACGCAATGCTCGTGGAGAGGGACCATATCGAAGGAGACGACGGTGCGGGGGACTTGGCCTTCGCCTCTGGCTCGGAGCCGACCCTGCCAGCGACCGCCACGGGTGGCGGGGGTGTGGTAGGAATGAATGTCCGGCCCCCAGGGGTGGAGGGTGCCGAGGTCTCGACATCGATCTTGAGTGCCTCGAGCTCCTTCTCGTCCACGACGGGTTCATCCTCCTCGCACGGGAAGAAGTTCCGGAAGAGCGCCTCGGCTTGCCACTTGCTCGCGTTGCGGAACTCGATCCACACGTCCATACGCCCTGGGCGGGAGAGCGCCGGGTCCAAGCGCTCCAAGTGATTCGTCGTACTGTTGAGTATAAGTAAGCATGAGAACGAAAGGGACAAGCACAAAAATACGCACGCGAACAACAACCGCCCCTCAGCAGCCGCCACACCATCCAGCGCATTCAAAAGCCCGCTCAAACTCAGGGTATTCACATCCGACAGCTGATCGCCGCCCCTGCCACGCCTCCTCCTCCCCACACCACTGCCACTCCCCATCCCGCTGCTCCCCATACCCCACATGCCCCCATCACCCATATTCATACCATTCCCATTCCCTCCATTCCCACCGTCCTTCCCACCGTCCTTCCCCATCCCGTCGTCATCATCCCGCGTCACGCTCCGCGTAAACGCCGCGTCCAGATCCTCCAGCAGCACGACGCACCGCGCGGGCACACGGCCCATCAGCGTCGTGAGCGTCGAGTCGGAGATCCAGGACGCGGAGAGCGAGACAACGTAGATGTCGAGCTGCAGGGAGCCTGCGAGCGCGTGGATGAGGGAAGACTTGCCCGACCCAGGCACGCCGTGGAGGAGGTAACCTCGGCGGAAGGGGATCCCGCGGTCCGCGTACCACTAAATGAGGAGGAGGGGGTTAATACCAGGGGTATTTGCACGTATTTATTATGGAAGGGACGGGAGAGATATGATGGATGGACGCGTATCGATAAGACACGAACCGGGAAGTAGATCGGGGAAAGATCGGGGACATTCATGGCATTCCTGCCCCGACTTGCGCCTCGGCGCGCGGGGGGGAGATGAAATAAAAGGAGGGCGATAAAGATTTATCATGATGCTCTCCCCCGAGAAGGTGTAAGGGATGAAAACGACCCACGTACCTTCTCGCTCTTCAAAAAGTCGCGTGTGTCGTCCACGAGCATCTCCTTCACGCCGGGGTTGAGCACGATGCTCGCCATAGGACGTTTGTGTCTGCATTGGAGGAGATAGGTCAGCACCGTTGTTGGATGAAGAGATAGAGAGGAAGAAAGACAGAATAAAAGAAGGATAGAAGGATAGATGGGAAAGCCAAATGAAATGAAAGGAGCGAATAGTACGTTTTGTCTCCACTCTGACAGAGTTTATTAACATATCTTACAGCGTGCAGACATACACCGCCGCCATCTTCACCCAACTGCAACTGGCACGTCTTGGAGAACGCAGTAGCAGCTCCAACCTTGGGTGCGTTACTAGCCCCTGCACAGAACGATGCGACTGCAATCCTGTCCCCATCAACATATCGGAAGTCCGCAAATTCTTAACCACCATGATACTCCCAGGGGCAATCCATGAGCGGCCGCACTCATCTCTTGCACACGAAGGACAACGACAACTCGACGCGACGTGCTGGAGGCTCGCTGGCATGATAGGATCGCCATCCATCCACATCGACTCGACCACGATGGTACCACAATCCACTACCCCAGACACCACCAACCCCGACACTGCAGTCCAAATCCACAGCACCGCTCCACCACCGCAACACGCCCCCCAACCGTAAAACCCGAAACTCGGAAAACTAAAAAACAAACCCACCTCGAATCAGTCCACCGCCAGCTCCCATGCGCGTCGGCAAAGTAGATCTGGATGCGGTGCACGGCCTCGGCCTCGTACTCGCGCTTGGCCTGCAGGACGAGCTGCTTGAGGATGGTGTTGCTGCGGGCGACGACGCTAGGGGAAGAGGAAAGTAGTTAGTTATGAGTGGAGAGGAGAAGGGAGAAGAGAAAGGGACCCGAGCACCCCGATAGCACGGGATGCACACCGGCAGTAGAGGCAACGACGTCGATAGCACGGACAACATGCACGATAGCCCGATGGGCACCGATGGCATCAGGACGACGGCGCCTTGCGAATACTGGGGCAATCACACGTCGGAAAAGACGCGTTACGGCGGGTTTGGTGCATTTCGCCGACATTCCGCCGCTGAAGGCGGGCACCAACAGCGCCCCCAACTCGCACGTCCCCACTTCGTCCAAACCTCACTCACCTAATCGACAACATCTCACAGCCATCCTGCTTCCTCCCTCTCCTCACTCTCAACCAATGGCCTTTATAATAAATCGTATGCGTCGTATCAAACGTCGGCTGGAACACCACGCGCGTCTTCGGTCTCTCTTCATCGTCCCATTCGCCTTCTCCCCCTTCCGTCCTTGTGCTCACTCTAGCAGGATCGGGGTACTCAGAGTCATCGAACTCCCAGCCGTTGTTGGTGGTGCTGGTGGACCCGGGGCCGGTGGTGCGCGTGGTGGTCTCGAACTCGCGGGAACGCTGCCACTCGGGACGGCGGGAGAGCCAGAGCATGAGCCAGTCATAGGGGTAGTCTTCTTCGGAGAAGTGGGCGGTGAGGAAGAAGGCTGGTGGGGGGGTAAGGGGTGAGTCATTGTGCGTGGGGGAATGGGCGCTTAGTGTGAGAAGAGGGATAAGGGGGGAGTGTGATGGGAGGAGAGAGGTAGGCAGGGGGAAGGGGAAGCAGTGGAGGCAGGGGCAACTATGGACAATAGCCTAAGCGCCCACATACACGGATGAGTGGCACAGGCGCCTCGAGCTGACTCATGATCTGCTCACTGTACACGGGGGGAAGGGCAGGCACATGGGGGACGGCGCAACGGAAGGTGGGCAGGGGGAGGAGAGGGGAAAGGCAGAAGGGGTACTCACAGTTCACGAAATGCGACCTATCACCAAAAGACTATTAGTCATGAGATGGAGGAGGGAGAGGAGAGGGGACATACCAGGCGCTACTCGACACGCGGCGAGCAGTCTCAACAGTCCCACCGAGCACGACGAGCTTCATGCCGTCTACGACGGAAGAGCCGCCCGCGCCGCCGACAAGCGGCTGGATGAGGGACTTGATGGCGTCCATTTGCTGGGGGGTGGGTAGTAGTTACTTCAGCGTGTGGTTGGTAACGCTGGGTTGTCGCCGGGGAGGAACAACGAGGAAAGCGGATGGGGGTGACAGTAAGAGAATGATTGAGATAACAGCCGTCTGAAGCAAAGCTGTATAGACAACTGGGTTTGACGCCGGGTGACTAGGTGTGCGTGGTTTGTGGGTGGGTGCAGAGCGGGTCCGAAGCACAGCTGCTGTGAAATGAGGCGTTTATGACAGTGACTCTGCAAGAGGGTAACGCCGTGGAAGTAAGTCACGCTGCTGCTGTTGTTGCCACTGGTTCAATCTGCAGTGATGTCTTTTGCTAGAGTAGATGGATGTCCTGGAGACGATGGTGGTAATCCTCCACTGTACGCGTCAGCGGAAGCAACACTCGAAGCAGCCCTTGCTCGCTGGCATTCCCCCCAAAGTCCGATCGTTGTCTACCTCGAGGCAGGCGCGTCCGGCCCGAAGGAAACCCACGCCACCGCCACTGCACGCGAGGGCACGAACTTTCTTTTCTTGTCCCCGCTGCGACGCGCCATATTATTCTACGGAATGCTGCCTCTACCAACTGCGCCGACATAAGCTACCGAGACTCTCGTTGAACCCCGAAACCACGATGACAGTGACGCGCCAAGCTCCCTCCCGACTGCGCATGACTCGAAGTGAGGCACATCCGTGCTCGGGAATGCGATCACACTGATTCATCCGCCTATCCTCGAGGCTGGTTAATCTCAACTTTAATTTATCGATCTCGTGCATTTTGCCACTGTCCAGTGGCCAAATGTGCTCCAAGTTTGTTTCTTTTGTTGAAGATATATGGGGAATCTCCAATGAACAGGTCCTACTCCCACGGCTGGTACGATGAAGTAAACTTCATTCCAATCAATGAACACGAAGTTGCATGTAGGAGCGGCAGTAGCATTGCTGGGCCATGGCTCCAAATTTCCTTGAAGACACGCATATGGGGAACCTCTTAGTGATTGTCGAGCCCTGCGGTATGATGAAATAAACTATCAGGGTTTCATTCTAATCGATGAACGTGTTACACATGCAAAAGTTCAAGCAGCCAGTGGTTCAGCTGATGATGATACCTGTCGTGGCCAGCCAGTTCCTATCCTTCATATCACTACTCGAACACCAGGTTGTCAATGACCTCATCTCGTCTAGGACGAGTCGCGATTCAGAATGGCTAGCTATGCCTCGGGCTTCGTCACGGCATACTCGAAGATGCATCCTTGTTCGACTTGAATTTATCAATCCTAGACTTCATCTAACCTTCAAGCCACTTACTGTGTATCCAGTGGCTGCTGCCGCTCGGTTCCATGGCTCCAAATTTCATTAAAGACATACGGGGAATCTGTAAATGACCGTCGAGCCCTGCGGTATGATGGAATAAAATATCGGGGCTTCATTCTAATCGATGAACGTGTTACATGCAGAAGTAGCCAGTAATGAGTCGTCTAGGGCCAGTCACGCTAACGATCGACCTGTCCACGTCCATGACTCGGACTGCGCGGTATACTCGAAGATACCCAGTAAGTGCATATCCTCGTTCATGATCAGCTATAATTAATCGACATTCATCTAATCTTCAAGCCAATCACTACGTATCCGGTGATTGCGACTGCTTGGCTCCATGTTTCCTTTGAAGTGGGGAAATATCTCCATGCACAAGTCTGTGCCCGTAGTAGATGCAATGATATACGAAATAGGCTAATGCCGGACGAACAACCGTGTGCATGTGCACATCGAGCATGAGCTGAAATCAAATCTCCACTAGCCCTGGTAACTTCAGACTCGGACGCAACCTGGAATCTTGGAATTTCGAAGGCTTGGACTTCATGGTATACTTACTCGGAGATGCAATCAGCCTGGCTCGTTCTGGATATTAAACATTCGACTATGACATCTTGGTAAGTGCTCAATCTCCTCGAATGAAATGAAGCGCAATATTGATTTGACCATAAATTATTTCATAAAGAAGATTAGGTACGTTGGCAAGTAAATACGTTCGAGACCAATTCCGGATCGAACCTCGTGTCTCTCCTTATGCGCCTCATACCTCAACCGAGAGGAGTGTGTATCCTAATTGAAAAAGTGACTACAATCCCGTTCCTACTACTTTAATATATGCTCTACTATTTACCAACGCATCACAGCGTCAGATCATAAAATATCCACTATACTGAGCTCATACGTCTCCATCCAAAGACGGCACTTTGTCATGTGATCCACAGCTTAACTGACCTCAGCCAGATGACGATCCATAAGAAGGATGAGCTCTAAAAGCAACAGGCGCCATGCGAAGGGCTTCTAGAACCTGCGTGAATGGGCCTCAAGCTCTATGCATCCGTTCAATAACCTGCACATGCATTTTAAATAAACGATCGCATCGTATGCTATCGGGTCCTGGATATTGCAAAAGGCCCTATAAAAAGCTGTGCTAGAGCTGGGTGGAGGTCATCTTCATCGCACTTAACAGGCTATCCACGGCCTTGAGAAAATGCACATCCAATTCCTCTAGAAAGAAGCCCTGAGATTTTAGCCCGATAGAGGAGTGCAGAAAAATATTCGCAGGAGATAGCGGGGCATTCCAGGGTATTGTACATCAGGAGCTGTACGAGGATTATTTAATTCAGATACAATCTTATCTTGGTAACGTCAATCTCAAATCATCTGAGTTCCATTGAGGGAATAATGATTTCCTAAAGAGTTTTTTGGACTCGACTTTTGATGAGGTATGGGTCGGGTTGAATTCGTGATCGATAAAACTCTCCTCCATAGGAGAGTGAGGGAGGTTTGCGTCGATTCACCAAGGGAAGGTATACCAGTGCTTGTCTTGTATCAGCATGTACTCCATAGGCTTCCTTTGTTAGCTTTTTTTGATTGTGTTCAAGATGGCAGGAAATCTCAACTTTGTGCTGCATCTACTCAAGTTGCGTATGGCAAGGACATCAATGATTTGTGTCGGATATGGTGGCTCGAGGCTCAGCCATGCGGTTATGTAACCTTCGTCCTGTGTCGGACTATACCCTTTTGTCCGATCTTTCTTTGTCGTACCCATCTCCCGGACGGCTCTCTAGCTCCTTGTGTATCTCTGACAATTTGTCAAAGAGAAATTGATCAGAGATGAGCGCGTACTCCACATGTTTCTCAAACAAATGATAGCGCTGAACAGCTTAATGCTGAAACTCTGATCGCCAGAGAGCTTTAGGTGTCAGCCCAGCTGACTGTATCCCCGAACTCACGATGTACCCGCTCCAAAAAATGCCTGAAAGGGGCCATCCTCTATGCTTCCACAAGAGACACCCAGTCTTGGTGTGGAACAGATTCAAACTATTGCTGGCAATGTCGAGATTCAGAAGACTTAGGTCCAGACAGAGGTTCTGTGCAGCATTAGTACTTCTATGGGGATTTTTACTATAATTACATTGATGAAAGTCTCTCATCATAGCATCGTTTTGTGCAGACTCCAAGTTAGTCGGGGGGAGCACTTAGATAATTTCTCCGAAGTCAAGCCGAGACTCGACAACTTTGAACGCACCCCTCCGACCAGTAAAACTTGTAAATTTGCCTTTGTTTGGCAAGGCCGCCAATACGCGATGGGCACATGAAGATGACCCTCAACGCGTCGCGACTGCCAATATTCTCCTGTTTCTGAGCATACCGTGGCACGTCTGCTCTAAAATAAACTGTTCCTACACCATCCCAGCTTCGAAATAAGGTCAAGGAGGTCTTTGAGGTAACACCCTGAGTTTTTCAAGCACAAGACGCAATCACACAGTTGGAAAGAAAGGACTGTAATTACACGAGGTAATGTGACATGCGCAACATGTGTGGAAGGAGTATGTTGCCGGACCCCAATATAGTTTTTGAAATGAGTTTCAGACAAAAATCTCTAATTCAAGTTTTCTGATGAGGGTATACATAATTAAAACAAGTTTCTCTTCCAAGTTAAGGGAGAGATAGACGATAAACATATTGTAAAGATGAGTCTTTGCGGCGACAAGTCGAGTGAGTCCATCGCGCGTCGACGGCTTTGCCAAACAAAAGCAAATTTACAAGTTTTGCTGGTCGGAGGGGTGCGTTCAAAGTTGTCAAGTCTTGGCTTGACTTCGAAGAAATTATCTCAGCGCACCCCCCGGCTGGTTTGGATTCTGCGTTTCGTGTGGGTATATTGGTTTGGTAATTCATCACACGTTGCTTTAACTTACAATATTATCCTTGTACCGATCTCCCGTTTGTGAACACTCCGTATAAGCTTCTTATAGTCAAAATACACAATTATGGTGGATGTTGCGCAATGTCTCATATCGTATGCATTTGCGTAAACTGTTTTCATAACCCAAATCGACTGCTTCAAAAGGACGACGTTAAAACACCCCCGAAAGTAATTATAGTGACGCTCCGCAGTTTATGCATCAAATCCAGAATTTTCCTCGACTATTATCAGTGTTTCCCGTGCAGACTCTATTGCACACTTGGCATTTTGCCATGGAATCTTGCAAGATAGTTCAACATCTTAATTTTTGATACTCTCTAATTCTATTAGCTTTGAAAAATATCAACAGGATTCTACTGTTCAGCACGATTGTTGCTACTAAAGGGGCTGAATGAGCAACAGCATTGGGAGATAATTATAAGAGCACAAAGGTAAAGAGGGCACCACAGCCCTAGTCCCGATTGGGTCCTACTCAGATTCTGCAGCCTTCCGGGGGCCGAGAAGCCGAAGGGCATATTGTTTGGCACGAGCATGAGAAGCAAACGCAATTGATAGATGTCCAATGGATCCAACCGACTTTCTTTCAATGTTTAACGTTCAACTTTTAACTCCTTACCAATGGCATCAACGCCATAAAGACCGTTGATGTTGCGTTACGCTTTCAAGCTGCCATTATTTACGAGAATCCATCATCTCAGCGATTGCTTTCATTACAAACCACTCCGAGTCGGAGACGTCATTGTTTCTCGTTCGATTGTGCTGATGGCAAGGACAGAGTCTCCTGAGTCTCCTGATAGTAGGGTCACTTCGAGAGATCCAGATTCCTAGGTCAGTACCTATTTCCGTCTATTTTCACCCCCGGGAGAGCGAGGGAAGATACCAAGACAGGGAGCGTGACACTGACTATTAAGAAGACGTTTGATGATGCGAAGGACACGGAGGTATCTATGCTCGAGAAAATATAGATGGCTCCGGAATTTTGGCCATTGAAAATGGCATAAACGAAATTCATGGTTGGGTTGGCTTCAATCTGTTGGACTGAAATATCTCATCCACTCTCCAGTCACAGCCATAGATTTTTGTTGGGGTTTGGCAGTTAATAGTCCTTCAGTGCTCTTGCGTGTACGAAAACGTGAGAGAATGTATATATACTAGTAACACTAAGTATCATCATTGATAGATTGTTATTACTTTTAATAGTATTCTTGGCGTCAACACCGTATGCCGCAGCCGAGTTTTCAGACGTCTACCATCCTTCTTGGGGTACGCTAAGGAGTACTAGGGAGATACATAAACTTGCTGGACAGTAGAGCTCAGTGATTCCTTTCCTCGCGCGCTATGTGATCGCGTAAACTAGATGTCGTCTTGTGTACTATGTACTTACACTACTTTCACCAGGACCGAAAGTGGGGCTGGCATCCGTGGGACATTCAAGGTACGCCACAAAGGCGTGTAGAGTGAACAACCTTTTTCGCAAGCAACATTAGCAAACAGCTTTTGAGCATGTCGGTGGTGAGAGAAAAGGTACGCTGAAATTTTAGATATGCATTCACGCATCAATAAAACAATTCCAGACCAAGGAATAGACACCTTGATGCTCGAGATCACCTAAATATATAAGTAAATCGCCTTGGAACTAGTATAGCCAACAACATCTACGACTCGAATAAGGGTATAATTCTCAGTCATATATTAGGAGTGGTAACGTATTGATTCAAGCCTCTTTCCCTGCGCTGACCAATGCTGCTTCTCAATTATAGTTTCATTGAGCCTTCGACAACGGACAGTTCTGAGACTTTGCATACATATCTAGCATGCGCAGTACTATCGAGCTCTATATAACGTGCGCTGTAGATGGAATGAAACCTCAATATCATCCCTTCCTTCCCAGAAATCGGAATTCAGCATGCCCCCCCCTGTTTCCGCTGAACAATGGGTGGTGGCTCTGTTCGTTGCGGCTCTGTTCACCGGACTCTATATTTCGACTTTATTATATTGTCTCAGATGGCTTCTATTCACAGATGAGGGATGGAGATTACGCAGCAGAATCGACTGGACTATGCTTGCAGCGGCTTTGAACCTTTTTGGTCTTTCATCCACCCACCTTGCTCTAGCTCTTCGGAACACTATAATTAATGTTCTCGAAGTCAATCAGTCTACATTTACTGTAGACCCGGATCCTCGTCTTCCATGGGCCAATGCTGTGATGGTAACCAGTATCTTATGCAAGCGAGCTCTTATTGATGTCTATCCAGTGCACTGTTGCTAATTTATCGGTGCTTATCGCGGATTCCATACTAGTAAGTCAGAATAATTTGATGCAAACAGTTATTCAACTCATTTTTATACGTAGATTTATCGCTGCTGGATAACTTATTCGAGATCATGGAAATCAATTGCATTTCCTTGCTTCTTTTGGATTGGAGGAGTTGTATGCACTGCCATCCAGTTGTATTGGCAGGTAGTTCAGAGCGCGGCAGTTGTGGATGCATGGCAACCCGTTAACATGACCATTGGTCCTGGTACAATTCTCACCCCATTCTGGGGTAGTACAATTGTCGTGAATATTTATGCAACCAGTGCGTATTGCATATTACGATCGTTCTTTCTTGAACTTTCAAATATTAATTCTGATTTTCGTAGGCATGATTGTGTATCGAATATGGCGTGCCGAAAGAGACACAAAACAGGTCACCTCAACAAGAGATCTTCGCTTTGCTATACGTGTGTTAATCGAATCCGGAGCGCTGTATCTAACTGTCGCAATTCCGCACTTTGTGGTTTGGTGGACTACTAATTCTGCAGCCATCGTGATATTGTCATGGATGGTAAGCTGTAAAACTCAATCAACCTGAAACCGCTGAATAATACGGTATCATCACATTCCCGCAGAATCTTCCTGTGGTATGCAGCGCCTTTAATTTGATCATCATACGTACGTCTGGACACAGAGTTAGGGGGAACATGAGAGGCGTTCATGGGGAGTTATCTCATATGGAGTTTAGCGTTCCTACCTGCACTGAGATCTCCACCGTGAAGACGATGGATGTAAAATCACAGGTTACATTATAGAGTAGCTCCAGTTTGTAGTAGCTTTCTTGATTTTCTGAAGTGGTGTGGACGCCTAAAATACCGGCATGTAAACAAGGTGATTACACTCTAATATTGGAGTACGGTGTTCTCAATATACCCCAGTAAGTCTGCTGACCATAATCGCCTTCGGGTTCCGGCACCCTGTTACTATAATTTCGCCGTGATTAGTATCTTACTGAGGGCTGTGTATATTCTGCACCCATTAGAATCCATGATGCTTCTGAATCCTCAACTCACACCGGGACGATTTCGCCGTTGCGCGCCAGTTATACCACATCACTCGCATGTGCACTACGGCTCATATACTCATTTGAACCCAAGAATAAGAAAATAACCTCCTTTAGAACATTACGGCCATTGGAATTTCATGTTCGGCGGTATCATCGGATGAACAAGGTGTTTCCTCACCGTGTCCGAAGCAGCATGCGATGGAGCTTTCCCGCCGTTATTAGCGGGGATCCAAAATTACTACTATGAGTGTTTATTTTGAGGAGGAATGTGAACGCATAAAAGCCAGTTTAACCAGACGATTCTGCAGGCTGAAATCAATCCAGACTACACCCCTAACAAGCTCAATCTCACCATGAAATTCTTTTTGTCGACTTTGGCCATGTTTTCTCTTCCAGTGGTCTTCTCCCAGAGTATCACCTGGGTAGAAAATTCTGCCAAATGCCTTGACGTTCGTGGCGCCAATTTCACAAACGGCACTCCAGTGCAGATGTAAGTTCACTGGCAATTATTCTGGTTTATCACTTTGAAAATACTTATCTCTCTCCGAAATAAAGATATGACTGCAATGGTACCCCGGCCCAACAGTGGTTAATTAACAGAGGAACCACGAAGGTCCAAGTTGCGAACACTACTGCGACTGGGAACACTACCTTCTGTTTGGATGCCGGTTCTGGTGAGGCTCGGACATTCTAGTTCACCATACCTCTTCTTTGATAATTTTACTCCAGCACCTGCCAATGGAGTTGGAATGAAGATTTGGGAGTGCTTCGATAATCTTCCCGCTCAAGAGTGGTCGTATACTACAGACAACCGCATTGCTTTATTAGGAAAAGGTAACTTGGTTAACATTTGGGATTTGTATGCACCGACAGACACTGAACCGCTTTCTGGCTAGGCTTATGTCTTGATCTCACCAATGGAGATTCCACCAATGGAAATCAAGTGCAAACTTACCAATGCACCGACTTCAACACGAACCAGATCTGGATTCAGGGTAACTGAACGAGAGATATGCATGCGTCGAAAGGAGACTTCGAGGCATAGAACATATTTACGGCTACAGTATCGTATGTACTTGTAAGATTGTCCAGAATGTTTGGATATGGTGCTTGACTATTTTGTGACCGACTGTCAGAATCTTGAAGTATTCAAGCCTGAAAAAGAGAAAGATACTGACCCCTTTCCATCTACATCCGCCCATGTCCTTCACTCCTTCAAATTCTCTTGTTCTTTGTAATTAAACATTTATCGGTCATAGAGATGGAACCAAAAACCTTCTCCTTTGTTTTTGTCCCGCGAAATTTTGTAAGTACGGACCACCGCCTGCACGAGGGGGTGATGATCTGAAAATTTCATTGGGCTGCATGTCTCGATCGAGTGCCAAATGGCATGCTTGACGTGGTGGAGGTAGCTGTTTATAAGGGTACCCAGTGCTGGCTTTCGGAATGAAAGCGTGCTGGCCACAGTAGAAGAAATATGAAGACTGCGCAAGCTATTGAGCTTAAACCCTAATCCCAGCAATAAGTCCTATGCACCTATTAGTGTCATAATTCAGTGACTGGATGTCAACAGGTGACTTACCACGGTATCCTTAGCGATATCTATACCATCGTTCTTGGAGTTGATAGCCATTTTGAGGCGGACCAAACGTGTGCACTGCTCAATGACAGTAGCATTATGTGAGCCAAAGCACCACTTTCCTTCATAAACATGCTGAATGTCGAGATGATTCAACGAATGAAGATGGCTTGGAAGGGCTTGGAGATAAAATGCATCAGCGAGGTCGTCGGAAAAGGAGGCATTTTCAGCAGTAGACCTCTTAAGGACCAGTTGTTCCACGCCCGAGTATGAACCGATATATTCCATCAGGTTCGAGCTAATATTATCTGTCTCGATTCCTTGAAGATGGATCCCCTCTCTTTGTAAAGCGTCCCAAATAGTTGGATGAAAAGGGACTTTAATATCTCTTTGTATCTCAAAATCCAAAAGGGTCAATGATCGCAAATGTCGGAAATAAGAGACTGATGGGAAATGAAATTGCGAATCCCAACAGCGAAGAATAAGATGTCTAATAGAAAGTGGGTCTCTTCTGTGGGGGTTGAGACCTTCAAGCTCATCGCAGGTTGGGATGGGTACATCTCCCCAAAATCCATCAGGATAACTGTCGAGTTCCAGATGCGTAAGGTTCGGAGAGGCCGCAATGAACCTTGCTAGGCGCTGCGTTAAAATGTTTTGCATGCCACAAACCCTCGAAAGAGTCAGTTTCCGCAAGGTAGGTTGAAGTCGATCTAACAACCAGAAAGCGGCAGGTCCCCAGGATAGCTGTATCGAAACATCTTCCAAGAGCGGAAGAGAGAGAAGAGCGGTCATAATAGCGATTTTCGACCATTCTGGTTCTTGCACCTGATTTTGCCAGCTGTATCATTTTTATTGCAATCAGCACGGTCTTCTGACTGGCAGTTATTATGAAGAAGAAACATGGTGCTGACATTACGACGCGAACATTTCTCAAAGATTTAATTGCCATCATTAACGCTTTACCCCTCCGCACATTCGCAGATTCTAACAGTGGCCGTGTAAATTAGATGAAAAGAATGATGGATGAAATTTATGCACCGTCCTTGATAAGTGTGTTTCTTCCTTCTCTTACAGCAGAAACGAATGTCCCAATTGTAAGCTGCTGGGCGAAAATAGCCACATGACTGTTGCCATTCGCGATTTCTTCCAGCTGGGACTCAGTAGATATTACTATTTCACTGCGAGGTGCTTTTATTTTATGGTCCCTAGTTCGCACATGACGATTAGGGAGTAGCGTGATATATCGCAGAACCCCAGGCTCGATGGCATTGTTAATTTGTCTGCAAATCAAACGAAGGTTCTTTCGCTCTTTACCAACCTTTCGAAAGAGATATCAGAAGAGCTAATTGAAAATTGTGTTGAGAATTACGTACTTCTTCGCCGATTTGTAGAAGAAGTTCGACTGGTAGAGACAACATTCCAATAGAAATGGAAGGAATTAAAATACCTGAGGAAAGCGAGGCAGATGGGGTCCAAGACAAGAACTTCCCTTTGATAAGAAGTTTCTGACTAAATAATAGATGGACAGCATACCCAGTAGCACAACTTACACGGGTTCTACACTCATCCTTGTCAGTATCACATTCCATCACGGAAATACGTGTGGGTGTTATCGATATATACCATAAAAATAGCGTCAGAAAGTGGACTAGAAGACATGATAAGAACGTCAGGCAGATATTTTCACCAAAGAATCTTCTGGAGGATATATAGATATAGTGCCAGGATGATGGCAAACAGTTGAAGACATGACACCTTTCATCTCGCTTCCGTCACAATCGTACTTTATGTGCCATATAGCAATCTCGACTCTACATTGTAGACTCCAGATGCCTGGATGACACTGGTGGATCTATGTCGCCATATGGGTGCCAAGAAGTCTGCCCTTCGAAATTCGTTTAGGGCGATCTGCACTGGCAGCGCATGCTCACTGCTCGCTTTACTTCCTCAGGGTGAGCATATGCGCTTGAATTGAATATCAGCAACGCTTAATTTAGGAGTGATATTCAATTCTTAACTGGTTCTGATGGCTTGAAGTAGAAACGCACTACGAGATATTTACGGAGGAACGATGGTTTGAAAAATGTAGAGAGACGAGAACATCGAATGCATCACACACGGACCCCACGCTAAAACAAAGTGCCGGCAATTGCCGTGAACTGCACCCCAGACTTGGGTTATTGCTATCAGCAATACCGGCTACAGAGTGTATGTACCTCTTTTTTTAATTCTAATTGAGAGTTGAGTATGCAGAAAAATATGATGAAGAAATGGGGTCCATATTTAAAATTTCATATGTACATGCGACGAAAAACCATTTATACTGCCTGAATACAAAACCTCCTGCCACCAAAAAATCATAGAACATCTTTAACATTTCTTTGTCTTGGGCGCTGAACCTTCCAACAGAACTTGATTATGCAGGATTGCTAATCCATATCTGATTGACATTCGAATTTCCGCATTGCCAGAGTTATAGCTGATTGCTATTGGTGGTGTCGCCTCTAGGCAGATCAACGCAGAAGGGGTTAGCTAGGAATTTTGTTAGAGTGTATCATATATTGCACGACTCTCACGCACCATCTGTCTGTCCTGGGGCTCCAAGTTGGATCTGTCCAGCAGACGTATGAAACCAGCTTTGAGCTGGAAGATTAGAAAAGCATTGCCAAATCTTCAGTCCAACGCCGCTCTGAGGAACTTCAGAAAGAAATTTATTTCGGTTCAGCTAAAACATCGTAGGGATTGAGATAGAGAATAGTACCGGTACCGCTGTCCAGACAGTAATTAGTGTTCGCCACCTGGAACTTCGGGCCAGTGGGGTCGATGATCTAATTCTGAGCCGTGCTCCCATTGCAATCGTATCTGTACCGCGAAACGATGAGTGTCGAAGTCGTTCAATTGTCTATGTACTCACATCTGCACAGCGGTGCCATTTTGAAAGGCACCACCTCGGACGTCTATGCATTTCTTGAATTTACGACAGAGGTAATGGTCACTGCGCGGGTGACGACTGCTGAGAATAAAATCGGGGATAATACAGCGAGCTTCATGTTGAAGGACGGGGAGTTCAGGTAGTTAACTGACCATCGAGAGACTCGAAGGCATCTTTATACTTCAGAGGACGCTTGGCCTCTTCCACTTTTGTCCTCACTCCATGCTTATGACGCCCAAGATTAAAATGGTGAAATCTATAACATGTTCCGCGGAATGTGGGAACACTGAACATAGCTGATGAGAGGAGCTTCAAGAGAAGTAAACCCACACACACATGCTGAATTATGCGGAACATAAAGTTTATGTCGTTGTTCTGAAGGAGCGCAGATGTCGCCTTGATCCACACGCAGTTAATAGCGGCTGCAGAAGATAGATCTACTCCATTTCCTGAAAGATGGAGTTAAATAAATAGGGAGCTTTCTGAAATCATGTCGAAGATATGCACAAGAGATGGAATTTAAGTCGATAAATTGTTGGTGAAATTTGGTATGAATAATCAGGATAGAATATGTTTGAAATGCCAGGATTTGAGAAAAGAATCTGCACCAGCGACAGTCGTCAAGCTTTGTCTTGAAATCAAGGACTAACGTGGAGAAGTTCCCAGGTAGGCTCCGCGCGGAAGAAAGCTTTCAGCATCCAAAATGAAACTGTATGTAACTTGAAGCTTCACACCATGCGCGATTATCAGTTTCAGTATGCTCGTTGTAGACCAACAATATCATCCGTATCACCGACAGGCTGTCCCCAACACAAAGTAAGGATCCGGTCCTAACACCCTCTGTGGTAAGAGGAAGAATGAGAATAGATATCAGATCCTGGAAGCCGATGCATCAGTTCATAACCGAGGGCGGGAGAACATATGCAGAAGCTTTTCATGCCCGAGGGGACGATATGGACGTCTGTGGATAAGGTTGAGCACAAGGCTCACATCCAAAGAGATGGGGATAACCAAATGCCGCTAGGGCGCTGTAAGTGCTCAATACGAGGTACGAGGACGGCGAGAGTTAAACAACGCTATTGTCAGATATCAAAGCAGTACTGCATTCGAATATACTTCCAACAATGAAGATGGTCATGGCAGTCGGACCTTAATGGCCAGAAAGGTGTTATCTCGTGTTAAACTGCTGCATGGACTTTAAGTTTAGGGTAAACCATGCCATGTTTACCATACCGTCTCTAAAGGGAATGAATGTCTTAAAATAAAATGGTCAGTACTGTAAGCACAAGGACGATATGATAAGATAGCGAGGCTTACTGTGGAGCAAGGAAGCTCTCTAAGTGTAATAGTACCGAAGTACGATGCGCCGATTGTCTAACAGCTTCGTCCTTTCGTCTGGATGAGGGAGAGCAGAAATGTGAGAACAGACAACAGCGCTGGCAGCAGGACGGACCCCAAGCGCGACTCCGTCTGCGTACCAAGCAAGCTGATTCCTGGGATCAGAGGCTGCGAATACGGGGGGAGATAGCACTTGGTAAGGCGTACGTTGGGCCTTTGGAGGAGAAGGAGAGCTGCACCTTTCCCGAAGGTTGACCCAGAGGGCGATGCATCAACAAGTGTAGGCTCATTTGTGCATGCACGCAGTCCCCCACGAGAAGAGCGGAATGACGTCGTGGAGATCTGCCGCGTGTAAGTCTAGCGTAGAGAAGAGACGGAGGACGTCCTCAGAGCGAGGATGGTGGCCAGAGCGAGATGATATTTTGGAGGGGAGAAGGTGCTGGCCCTTTGTGGGGCAACGGTGATGTTCTAGGGGCCGAGGTCAGTGGATTCGTAGCCCAGCATGCCCAATACACAGAGGACGTCCTCAGAGTGGGGGTGGGTGCCAGAGCGAGGTCAGATTTTGCAGGAAGAAGGTGCTAGCTTCTTGGGGGAGGTGGTAATGTTGTAGGAGACGAAACAGGTGGACCTGGTGGTTGGGAGCAGGACGCTAAAGATGTGATGGTGGATAGTACTGCTGAACGTTGCATTCATCCTGCGTGGATGCTGCAGATGCAGGAATCCAAGTGTATTTTATGTGTTGACCAATAAATAGGAGAACTTGTGTGCATAGTAGCCACCCCAAACTCACCCCCGAGCGCCCACTCTTAGCCTTTATTATTACAATCCACCCTGCGTTTAGTGACAGATTCACTGAAGCCGAAGTTGGAGAAGTGGAGTGGACTTCTCGTGACGCTCGGTAAAGTACTAGGGGCCATGATTGACAGATGAACGGGAAGCCGTAGGCTTTGCAGCGATATCGCCTCTCGACGTATATTTATCGCCAGGGGTTGAATAGCCATGCCTGCTCGTCGTCGAGCGCGTCTTTGGCGCGGCCGTCGCGATCACGATAGCGCGTGGCAGTGCCCTAGCGCTCG
This sequence comes from Nidularia sp. FH-822889, assembly GCA_036937115.1. Classification (NCBI taxonomy): domain Eukaryota; kingdom Fungi; phylum Basidiomycota; class Agaricomycetes; order Agaricales; family Nidulariaceae; genus Nidularia; species Nidularia sp. FH-822889. The sequence goes on from JASFDF010000203.1 coordinate 23,678, forward strand.
CACGGGCCGCGTGGAAAAACATGCGTGACAAATGGAATGAGTGACGGTGTCACCCGTTCTGTCTCGTGCTCGAACCAACTCTCGTGCTCGCCGTCCCTCTCTGCCCTTTCACCGCCCACTCACCGTCTCTTCCACCCCCCGCGTGCAGAAACCCCACGCTTGAACACAGGATGAGCGCAAAAAAGGGCACCAAGGCCACGAAGGAGGGCAAGGAACCGTCGTCTTACGACACGCGCGACGTCGTGCTTGGCAAGGTGCGCGGGTACCCAGCATGGCCTGGCATGGTGAGTCCTGGGGGCGCGGAGGGGCAGGCGGGTAGAGGCTGACGTGCGTGCTCTGTTTATTCGCGTAGATCGTCGACCCGGAGAGCGTTCCACCCAGCGTCGCCAACGAGCGGCCCACTAGCAAAAAGACCAACTTCTACTGCGTGCGCTTCTTCCCTACCGGCGACTTGTGCGTCCATTCCTCCCTCTCTCCAGCTTAACCTCGCATGCTTACCCTACATTCCCCGCATGCAGCGCTTGGCTCGTCCCGAAAGACATCTCCAAGCTCCAAACGCACGAAATCGAGTCCTACATCTCCGAGCCATACAAAAAATCGGCTGATCTCCTCGCGGGATACCGCATCGCGCTCGACCCTGCCGCGTGGGAAGCCAAGCTCGCCGCGGCTGCTGCGCAGGCTGGCGAGGAGGAAGCAAATGCCGAGATCGACCAGCTCGAGGAGAGTGCGGGGGAGGACGAGGACGAGGAAGAGGGCGGAGAGGGAAAGAAGAAGAAGAATAAGGGCGTGAAGAGAAAGAGGGAGGAGCCGGCCAGCGCAGTGTCTACAGGCAAAGGCCGCAAGAAAGCTACGAAGAAAGAGGAGTCAGAGCCAAAGGAGAAGAAGAAGAAGGAGAAGAAGGATCCCGCGGCGGCGCCCAAGAAGAACGGCGCTGCCGCGGCAAAGAAGGCGAAGAAGGCGCTTGTGGAGAGCGAAGACGACGCGGGCGCGGAGGACGAAGAGGAAGATGCGGACGGCGATGCGGAGCGCGAGGGCGACGACGCGGGCCCGAGCAGCAAGAAGGCGTCTGGCGGCGCGGGGAAGGCGAGCCCGCCCCCCGCGAAAAAGGCGAAGCGGGAGAAGGATGACGATGGTGATGAAGGTGAGTTGTGGAGTTTCCATTTTTCCGATTTTATTGCTTTTGAGAGTGGAGATGGGGCTTTTCGTGCGTGTGCTTTGGGGCTATCGCCCCTCGTTCTTCGAATTGTCGATCCACCTTCACTTTCTTGGGGTCTTTTCGTGACCAGTTCCCCTTGTCATGGTTATTCTTATCTTCTTTTCGTGGCTGATGCGCTGTCCTGGTTGGCTTTTGTGGTCATACCCTTGATTTCGTGGTTATACTCTTCGTTCTTGCGGTTTCTTCTTTCATCTTTCTGGCTTTCACCTCTATATTTCTATCACTGTTCCTTTCGTCATTTTGGTCCTCTTTTCGTGGCTATCTCTTTTTCGGAGTTTCTGCTTTTCGTTCTTCGTGCTGTTGCCCTTCATTTTCTGGGACTGCCTCCCTTCATTTCCGGGACTGGCCGTCTTCCTTCTCATGCCCTTGCCCTTCGTTTTCGTGCTTTCGCTCTGTATTCTTGGGCCTGTTGTTCCTTTCCGGGGCTTCTGCCCTTCATTTATGTTTCCACGCTGCTACCTTTCCTTTTACATCTTTATCCTCCTCGCATGCCTTTCTCGTTGCTTTTTGTCTTTCATCGTGCTTTAGACGCGCGCTCGACCTGAGTGGCCCTTTCTCGATGGTGCACCCCGTATCGCTCGGGTTTGGGCTGCTCTTACCCGCCACCACAGCCCTTTAGGCTATTGCTTTTCGCTTTTTTTGGTGGTATTATAGCGACTACACCGTGGCTTTCTTTTTATCTTTTTCCGACACTATCGTCCTGTTTTTTGGTGCCCGGTGCTATTACCCTCTTATCGCGGCTGTGGTCCTTTTCTAGTGGGTTTGTACCATTCTTTATTGCCGGGGCTATACGTTCATAGCTGCTAGCGATGCATTGTCGACTCTTCCGTTTTTCGGTTCTGTGTCTGACACTCGTCTTTCTCGGGGCTATTGTCCATGGTTGTGGGGGCTATTGTCCTGCTATTTTGTCCTTGTTACTTTGTTTTTATCGCCATCGACTTTCGTTTTCGTGGCTTCTCGCCTCTCAAGGTCGCTGCCCTCTTTTCGCACTCGGTGCTGGCGTCCTCTTTTTGTGTCTTTTCGTCTTATTATCTCTTCGCACTGTTGTACGGTGCTGCTCGTTTCTGGAGCTAATACTTCCATTGTTCATGCCTGACGTCCTGTCTACTCCGGGCCACAATCTTCTGCTTTCGTGGCTATACCAGCCTTGTTCGTGTCTATTGCTCCCTGCATCCTTCGCTCGGCGTCGAGTTTCGTGCCAGCATACTTTTTATTTTTGGTTCCACCACTTTTGGCTGTCATGATTGCTTTCCTGCGCATCTGATGCCCTGGCCCTGCGTAATCGTGGCTATCGCCGTTTGTTTTTGGACCCGCCGCCGTTCGTGCTCCCTTTCTTTGTTCTCATGCTTCTCGCGCTCCTCTATTGCGGTGTCCGAGATGTGTTGTGCGCTGGCGATGTCGTTCGGTAAATTATTGGCTTTTCGCCCTCCTGTTTCTTATTTTGTCGTCCCTCCTACCCCTCGTTCTTCCCTTCTCTGTCCTCCCTCCTTCGTCCGTCACTAACTGCATCTCACTTTTTTCCACAGGCAAGTCCGCCGATCCCGAAGGCAACAAGGTCCGCGACTGGAGACACAAGCTGCAGAAGGCGTTCTTGGGCAAATCTGTGCCTAAGGATGAAGTGAGTTCGAGTTTCTTTCGTGTTTTTGTTTACGTTTTTGGCTCTTTCGTTTTTGGCATCCTTCCTGGGCCCGAGCATTCTTTTGTGTGATTCCATTCTTTCATCGCATCCAGCCACTGCCTTCCATTCCATTTTCCAGCCAGTAGCGTATTCCTTCCATCTTTTTGGTCACCTGAAGTTCTCTGTTATCGACTGTGGATACCTGGCCGATTCTTGGGCTTTTGGTTCTCGTTTGAGTTCAGCTGCGGGTCGTCTTATCATTGTCAGCCCTCATTTTGCTTCCCCTCTCGGTCATTTTTTTCCATCTTTTATCCAGTTTAGTTGTTATTGGAGCTTCGGGAACTCTTGTCGACCTTTTCGTGCCCTCGTCGGCTCTTTTCGTTGCCAGTCAGGAACATTTATTTCTGGTGGTACTGGATTAAGGGTACCGCCCTCCAGCGCATCTGCTCATCGATCGACCTAGAGAGCTCGCCCCATTCGATGAAGCTGCACATGAACACTATCCTTTTTTTCTTTGCCTTCGGGCTCTCTTCCCTTCTGTTTGGTGTCAGATCTTCCACTTGGTGCTAGCTATGGACGCCAGCGCGCTATTCCGTTCTTTGAGTACCAGCGTTGCATTTCGTCTATTTGAGGCGTCGTGACTTTTGGTACTCCTATAACGTTGCCTTCAGCGTGCTAGTAGACGCGACGTGTACCGCGACTCCTCTAGTGGTGCTAAAAGGTGCTTTTGTTGGGTATTACCCCTTTCTACGGGCACCACTACTGCACTAGGATGCGAACGCACGCTATGTCGCATAAGTGCTAGGCACCAGCGCTATGTTTGTTTTCCCCGGCAACCTGTCTTTTGTCTCGAAGTCTTGTTCCCTGCCGTCGGGAGGCCATGGAGGGGAAGTACTTGGGGTGATGATTGACTGTCGAAAAGGCTTGTTGAAGTCTTATGAGCCGTCAGTCTAGTATCATTTCGGTTTCGCCATTCCTGGTTCTTACCTGGAGGGGGACAAAGGACGATGATGGGCCATTGTTCATGTCGCTGAGGCGTGGAGTCCCCATACCTGTGTGCATGCTGCCGAGCACAGGGTTTGTGTGCTGCCATGAATGCTTTTGGGTCCTGGCCGGCTGGTACTCTTCTTCCGATCTTGCGCCCGCAGATTTATGACACCTAGCTTGGTTCAGAATCTGACGGACGTGGCGGCTGCTCCTGTGGTGGCACGAACCTAGGTAGAACTGGCGCATCTACTCGGCTAGGATCGGCTGCAACTACCAGCTTACGATTGTCCAATGTTCCGCGTCTGCAGGTGCTTGTATCTACCGCTTCTTCCTATCCTAGAAGTCAAAAGCGGCTCCTAGTCACTTTGGGCAAGGTGAACCTTCACCCGAACAACCTGAGCCATCCATCATTTCAACCATTTGGGGGATCTCGTACTTGGATGGGCTTCGCTTTACTTTCATTCTCTTGAGCGTTATCCCTTATAAGCATTTTCTACCTTTCTTCTTTCTCTTTCCCTCGTCTTCTCTTTACACCCCTCACGCAAACGCATGCTAACGCCCCTCTTTTTCCGCGCAGGACATGCCCGCTCTGGACACTCTGTTCGCCACAGTTGAGAATTATGAAGGTATGACTGTCGAGTACCTCACGGTGAGTGATTTGCTTTACCTGTCTAATATTTGGGACCTTCTTTTCTAGCTATTCTGCCATATTTCGTTTCTTGCTACCTTGTGGTTTTCTCGCACTGATTACCGCTCTTTATACCCGCTTCATTGCCGCTTTTATTTCGGGCGCTTCCTGCCCTATGTGGTCACTTTGTCTGTCTATTCACTCGCATCCATTTGCCCTTGTTACGATACATCCCCACCTCCGCCGCCTAACCAATACGCCGTTTGTGCTGAGTTGTCCTTCTCTTGCTTTATATGGTCCCTGGCTGCCATTGCTTTTCTCGCACTTACTACGCTCTTCTATGATATTGCTCCTTATTAGCTGTGTGTTATGATAGCAGCCGCACTTTCATGAGCTTGCGGTTTCCTTCATTAGCCATTATAGATATTTTTGCATACACTTCTTATCTGTTTTCTAAACCTTTCTCTGTCTTTGCCATCTATCCTTTCTGGCTCTTCTTCGACTTTCATCCACCCAATTTATGGCTCTTCCTGACGTTTGCTTGTATTATTATATTCTGTGCCTCATCGGACACTTTTCGCCAGTTTCACTCTCTCTTTCATCCCTTTCATATCTAAGCTCTGCTTATTATTCTCTTCCTCTAGTTCTCCAAAATAGGCAAAGTCATGCGTCATATCGCCATTCTTGACTCCGAGAAGGTACCCCGGGATGAGGAACTCAAGTTCCGTGATCGCGCCAAGGCGCTCGTTGACCGTTGGCATCAAATCTTGAATGCGAACAAAACTGGTGGGTCGAACGGTGCTGAAAAGACAGAAAGCAACGGAAAGGGGGAGAAGGGCGAGGAGAAGGAAGTTACAGAGGGAACAGCTGCACTTGATCTGAATGGGAGCAAAGAGAGCGGTACGTGGCCATTGACATGTTTGGCCGCACAGAAAAGACTCATGGTTCTTGTCCAGAGTCTCCAGCTGTCGCCGCTGCTACAGCTGTCGACGAAGCAGGAGATACCTCGATATTAGGGGATGTTACCATGTCTGAAGCCTGAGTTCTGTAACTTGCACCAGCACCGGCTTCGGTTCTTCCTCGGCTTCTGGATGATCTCTCTCAATATGGACAGAAAAAGAGAAAATGACGTTTCTTTCTTGCGATTTGCTGCTTCATGCTTTATACTATCCTATCCCAACACATTCTATTCTCATCCTCTCTCACATTTCCTGTCCATATCTGCGACGTCTCTTCACCCATCGTCTGCGGGACACAAAGGACCAGCCATGTGGTGGAGTTTCAGCTTCCATTCAATGACCACACCACCGAAGTCATGACACGTGCTGTTTCCATAGCCCAAACCCGTGGGACTTGTTATTATTCAGGAACCTCTTCGCCCTGTTTGAGACGTCGACGAACATGAAGACGAATGCGAATACAAATATCCTGCCTTTTTATGCTTTCTTACTTTCCTTTTTGTTGTTATTTTAATGAAAGCTTCCCTCCTGTCTAGTATCGAGGTTGAAATGCGCCAATTCTTCTCGATATAATTATATTCCTTTCAACTTCCAACACCACCTGGTGCAACCGTGCTACCTCTCTCTTCCTCGAACTGCAGTCAGTTATATACCCGCTTGTTTTCTGAACGTGTCTTACGGGCTTCACAGTCGAGTTTAGACCGCATGTCCGAGACGTTTTTATTCTGTACACGGGAGGAGGATACGGCCGGTAGAATCTACAGTTCCTTGCTCCGCACTGCGTTGGCGACCTTGAAGGTTTTCAGCCAATTGTCTCTGAATATCGGCGAGCTAAGTATAGTTTGATGACCATCCTCTAAATGATATATGACTCACGAATCTATGTGCTCATTGCTTGCCTCCAAGCATGAAATCGTCATGACCTGACAATATGAGAGACGCGCGCACATGTATGTAAGTATTGCCAGTACGGTCCGTGTGGGCAGTACTTTTCCAGGCAATGAATCTACAGCCAAACGCGATCCCGGTGCGGAGAAGTCCCGCATCCCACCCACATCTATCCTTAAATTCTGGGTCCAATAACAATCGTCACTACAAGTCTATTCCAAGTTCAAATTCCACATGTAAATAATTAATAGTTGAGTGTCGAATATAAAGGTCGTTCCTATTCTGATCTTGCACAGGTTCAGTTTCCCTCATAGAAAATCTTGTTCAATCTTCAAACTCTATAGAGAGCGGGGAAGAAATAAACTTGCCGCCTGCAACATTACTGTCGCTCAATAGGATGCTGCCACTTTCTCCCTATGTATACTCATCCTCGAAAAGCTTGACGCAGACCTCCGGTGCCGGAGCTTGAAGTAGTGCCAGAAGCTTCTTTTAGGGAGTCAGCATAATAATGACGAAGCTCCCATACTATTGGAAATAAATATACGAATCGAGCTTAATGGCTGTGTAAGAAGGTATAACTTTCACTCTGATGCTATCTATTTCAGCCAGCATTACTGACATAACTTGGAAGGTAAGTAGCGGCAGCATTCTTCTTCATGGAGTAGCAAGCCTACTAGCGCCGGGATCTCAAATATTAATCCAGCGATCTGGTATGTGAGCAGGCGCCAACCAACAGCTGACATTCAAGTAAGGAAACCGAGGTTCCAAGTCCAGATACTGAATGGTTAATTTTGCAAACGTATGATACGTCGGCGAAATGTTCGGAAGATAAAACCTAAACAGAGGCACCCATGATCATCGGGGTTAACAAGCCTACTGCCTAAAATCTAAAGTAGATCAAGAAGATAAGAAGACTAATTTTGTTGTATCACAGAGATTCAGGCAAAATGTTGTTAAAAATCGTGAGTAATTTAGTCATGGAAGGCATTAAGTGAATTGAGAATCTTAAAAAAATTTCTGTTAATATCAACTGCATGGAATATCATAGCATACGTCGTACCTTGGGTATAATTTCCACTCTTTCTACGTCGAAAGTGACGGGCGATGATCCGCAAGGAATTGGACCTCCACTCAGCGACGATGCCAATTTACCGAAAATGTATGATTGTGGACATGAGCTTTGAAGATAATCACAAAGATAAGCCACCAGAACAGTAGGAAGCTAGTTATATACTACATGAGAAAGAAATGGGATCATGGGGGCCTGTGCAGCCCACGGAGATCCCTGATTCTCCTCGTACTTAAAGAGTACAGGATTTATCTATTTGATTATTCGAGCCAACCCGGAAAATGTGAACACCCTGCGGATATCCGGTACGAACGCCAAGACAGCATGTTCCTAAAACGTCAAATAACTTAAACTCATGATATACATGAAACCTCTTCCTTAAGCACAATTTACTGCAGGTAGAGATTCGCTTTTGAATGATACTGAACTGTGCGACTGCCCTCGTGTCGAATATTGAATATTATCGACAGCGCAATCCTATGAGGGTATCACAAGCTGCGTAATCTCCGGAACCTTGCGGAATTAATGAAAGTTTACACGTTGATGACGTACGGAAAATGAAGATAGATTCGTGAAGGGTGCGGGATTGGGAATTCGGGAAATATTTCACGCCCGCGGACTCGTGCATCAGCACGGTTCGATTATTTCGGAGGATGCCATCTAACGCGGCCGACTTGTCAAACTTCCCAACGTCGTCGAATGCGGCATGTACCATTATGAAAGGCCTCTTCTATCATAGAATCCGGATTCGTCGATAATACATTGGATGCACGTCCATAATATACAGAACGACCATCGTCTGTGTGTTATATGGTCTTTCTACGGGAGACTAGTTATTCTAAATTCATGACAAAGCTACGGAGTCTGATCTTGGTATCGCTGATTTCTTCCGCGAAATATCTTGATAATATTTGAATGCGTCTGAACCAGAATATTATCATTTTTAGGATGTTCTCAGTCAGGCTATAGCCTTATTATTTATACTTTATGCACAAGCAAATTCAGCATGCCGTTCGGAGCCCAGATCACGCGCTTAACATAGAGTAACGTGAATGCCATAATTATATGCAGCTGCAGAGCCAGGCTTCTAGCGGGGAAAGGTGACTGTCTCGATTTTATTGCACAATAGCTTACGCACGTTCGTCTAGCCCCATAACTCGGCACCCAGGTCAAAGATAGAAGAATAGCGATTTTATGTTATCCTACGGCAAGGTCCTCAGGAGTCTGAGTAACCTTGTGTATGATGTCTAGTGCCTTGCGAGTGCGCTTCTCGGAACGCTAATCTCCAATTCGTTCCACTATGCTTTCTATCTTGGTTTTCCTAGTTTACCCTCATGGTAGTAAAACTTACGAAATCGGAGTTTTTGTTCAAAGAGCCAAGACGCTCGTAGTATGATTTCAGGAGAAGAATATTTCATCTTCAGGTTCTTCCACATATCAACCGATAATCTGTCCGAGAGAGGAAATACCAGTGCTATTTCCCTACAGTGAGCTTCCGAGATTACCATAACAAGATGTTGTAAAATCTTATTTCTCGATTTCTATCTTCGGTGTCCCCTCTAATGCCATATAGACGGAACCCACAAATCCCGCCATCCATTTCGTTCAGGATAGCATTCAATCGTGCACACCATCGCATCTTTCCGAGCCACTTGGAGCACACAGCAAATCTCTGATGCTCCAGCCCACAAGTATCTCTTCTCTTGAGAAGATGACGCGGGAGCCATGCGCTTGTTTTGGGATTTCGACTTCCAAATGTTTTTGTGTATATGCGTCCCCATATAGGAATGGAAGAGTGGTCAGTTCCTTCAAAATGTCTCGATCCCTCCAGTATTCCAGCTTCTGTCAATGCTTTTCGTGGCCCTACTTTCACGAGCATTTCCATGACGACATACGGATTGCCTTACTTTCTCGAAGATAAGAGTGGCCTGCTCTCAGGATCCGAGTTTGTGGACATACATGACCGCATGCGGCTATTGTATCGTTGCACGGCTCGCGATACCACTCGTACAGCATATATGGTTTATAATACCTCGAGCGGCACCATGATATCTCAATCAAAGCCCATCCTGGCGCTGGACTTCAGCCCAAATAATTCTCTTGGCAACATCAGTTATGGCCCCGAGTCTATTATTCCTATGAAGAAGTATCTAATGAAGACATCACCCCTTGGAAGGTACGCCTCAATTTGACAGATTCATATATCTCATCGGCTCATTTTATCTATAGCTCCAGAGATCGTAAATTTATTGCTTCTGACCGTCAAGAATATCGATGGCGCTGGCGATATAAAGATGATCAAGAATGGACCGTGAGCATCATCTTATGCGAGCTCAAACGTATTTCTCAATGTAATTCTAGTGTACCAATTCTAACAATTACTTGGTCGCATACTATAACCTCAAATCTCCTTCAGAGCCAGCATATTCTACTTCTTCAGGATGCATGTTGACCATTGAGGAACCTTATGCATATCTAGCTAGTGGTAAGTCTTGAGACGTCTCTTCCAGATGTCTCTTGCAATTTGAGCTGATCTATTAACCCATCCAAATATAATAGAACTCCTTGCCTCTCTAATGATAATGCGCCATATCGCTACCTATGACATATAGAGCGGCGCTCGTTTGAAGCCGAATAATAAATTTATAACGTACAATGTACTTCTGATATACACGAAAATAACCGATGTAAATACTAATATTACAGTGACTCGTATCCATACCGATTCGTTATACATCTAAATGTTTCAGTCTTAATAAATTCTTAATAACCCTTCAAGAGATGTTGCTCCTCTTGACAATGCAATTTCATGGTGGTTAAGAATTTAACGGGTGAAATTTAACTTCGGTTGACTTCTGGCTGGCAAATTTCAAATCCCACGTTAAGTTCAAGTTACACACAAGCCAGAAAAATACGATTCCGTAATGTAGCTTGACATTTAACTTGAATATATTACAACTAAATTACAGCTACATTATTCAAGCAATTGAGAGCAAATTAGAGAACCCTGCATGACTTCATCAGCTTTTCCACCCTAAATGGATTGCAATTCGCCAGAGAATCAGCAAAACCCGGGTGCTTTGGCTAATATCACAGGTGAATTCAATCCTTCCATGTTCAATGACCCATTTATCATTCTATGGATTCTTCTCTGTTTTTTTGATATTTCGTCGCCAAAGTTACTTGCCATGCTTGTTAAGCTTGCTATGCTCATTTTAAAAAACTGATATGCTCGTTAAAAACTACTATGATGATTGGAAATTTGCCACTGCTTTATCCATATGATATAATGGATTTTTCTCTTGCCAAAGTTTGCTGACTTCACTAGATTAAATCCTGATAATCAGACTTTTGAAGAGGCATCATTTGGCACACCAAAACACTGGCTTAATCATCAGCTCACTTGACATACCTTTTGGGCAAGGTGAAGATCAGGGAAAGAGGCAAATAAAACATGAATGAGACTCAGATGAAGGATTTGAGCCTGAAAGGGAGGAGTAAACTACTGCTGCAGTGCATAAGAGCAAGAGGTACAGAAAGAGTAATATATTCTGATGTTGATCTTTATTCATCCAGTAAATAGTATTACATGATGTTTGAATGATGCATATATATGTTATACAAGCAAAAATACCATACAGAAGTGAACTTAGGTGTCAAAGTACAATATTAACTTGATTCTCTAAGGTTAATATGTTACCTTGTGACTCTGACTTGTAGTAAAATGGATAATCCATTGGATTGAATTAGGCTTTGCATAGCTATAATTTAATGGCCCCAATTCAAAGAAAGTGAGTAAAAGCACTGAAATAATTGGAGTCCCACATTTTTATACAGAGCTTAGTGAAGACTCATGTACTGCTTCAAATTCAGCATCCTGCCCTAAATCTGGTCCAAGTCAAGATACATATGACAACTGTCATGAACTTGTTTCCAGGGTATAACCTAGAGGTTCTGGGCAGATAGAGTACACAGTAGGGCTAGGGAGAAATACCAGAGACTCCAGATATATCTCTGGAAATGCATTTGAGTGCTACTAAGGATAGAGAGTCAAGATGGACAATGACTTCCACTTATGTGCTGCACCTCCTTCATTCTGAATGTCCAATTTACAGATGTCAGTGAGTGATATGATTCAGGAACATAAACAATTGATACTCAACTTCCTGACCAGAGATTTGGCCAGGAGGGATCTCCAGAGACTGGGGATCTCATTGAGCACAAAATATAATGATGAGAAAGGTAATAACAGATGAAGATAGTCAAGAGTGTTTAGAGGTAGCTTAACCACTGAGTAGAGAGTGGAGAGACATGTACAATTAACGAACTGAAGTACAATGGTTGAGGTACTTAAATTCTAAAGAATCTAAGTACCTAGAGTAATTTTGCAAGGTACTTAAAACATACTAGTGAGATGCAAAAGTATGTGAATAAATAGACAGAGAGCATATGATGAAAACTAGCGAATACAAATCGAATGTTAATGTGGAGAGGTACACCATGGTATATGTGGCTGAAACAGAGTAAGTATGGAAATGGACTAGAGTAAACCTGAGTAAATCCAGAGATGAGTGGAGAGTTGGGCAAGCATCAGAATTAATTGTAAGCAGTCTGGAGATGGCACATTAGTAAGATGTCATTTTAGTTTCCAGGTTTTTGGACATTTTTAGGTTTCCAGAAACCTCAAATTCATGTACTCTTATATAATATAGTTAAGTTTGTGGTTGTATCAATAAAATTATTGACATCTGTCAAATAAAATGAATATATGACATAACAGGCACTATTAATGACACCTTATGAGAACCAAGTTTCTTATAAAAGGGACACAAGTTTTCAGGTTTCAGGTTCTGGAAGGTTTTAAGAGGTTTTTGGAGGTTTTTGAGGTTAAGAAACCTCCAGAAACTAAAATGTCATCTTACTGATGTACATGCTGTGCTTTATAGGGATATGACAATAGCCAAGATTCTCTAGATGACAGTCAGAATGCACATTTAATCAATTTGTACACAAACAATCAAAGTTTGATGGTGCATGCACAATCCATGGCCTGCATGCACAATCTGGCTGTCATGAATTCACCTTTTCTTTTGGTGATTATCATTATCATATCTTCTGGACTTATCACAGGGACATCTAATCTTGGAGATAACACATGGACAACTGCATGGATACCATGAGACAGCTGTGCCCATGAGTTCAACACAAGGCTTACTTCTTTTATGATCAATCATTACTTATATGCATGTTACACATGTACATGACACAATACTTATATGCATAGGCCATGAGTAGTACATGCATAGTACATGAGTTAGGTAGTATTTAGTTACATTGTTTGTGCTCAGAACCTCAGTCTTGAGCTGGTCATTTCTCCACTAGCAATACAGTACTCATCTTCCCTCTATCCTCATCCCTCTCTGAGTGATTAGACAACCTCAACACTGCACCATTGAGTGTATTGTTTGTGTGTCTGACACTGGCATACTGCACACACAACACAAACTTGCACACACAATACAAACCTGTGTGCACAAACCAAAGTCAAGTGCACTGGTATTCATTAATTTCAGAGCACAATGAATTGATTCAATATATGCTTACTCTGACTACAGTTTGAATAATGTGAATCTCATAGTCTACTAGTTATCACCTACAGTGTTCCAAGTTTAAACCCAGTGCAGCTTGAGTTCAACTGAACCAGTACTTACTATTCACTACCTTTCAAGTCATTAGAGGTAATATATGTAACTTGTAGTTCTTGTTCTTGGTGTTTGAAGGTATAACCTGACCCAGTAGTTGCTAGATATATAACTATATTCCAAGTATGATGCCAGCCAGATAAGCACTGTAATAACTATGAGCTATTAAGGCTCTTTACAAAATTTAAAATTTCAGTAGGATGAGCCCAGTGTTGGGACTTGAATTGAACTGATTGAGATTAGATTGTGGCAAATTAATAACCTGTTCTTCCTAGCTAATAGGATTGCTTCATGGGAGGTGCTGTGTTAGGGCAACACTATCAGGATGACAAGGCCACTAACACCAAGCTTGAGCAAGGGGGGAGAATAGAGGGGTGAGA
>JASFDF010000204.1:0-36813 GCA_036937115.1 Nidularia sp. FH-822889
AGGGAATGCAGGCGGAGCTGCAGTCAGCATTGGAGATGATGCCCAAATACCTCGCAGCTGGAAACGAGGTATGGCTACCTCTTCTTGAGGCAAAGGAAATGGCCGTCGATTTGGAGACAGAAGAGGGCGTCAATGACCTGTTGGCACTGTTCAATCGCGCTGAGAAGGACTATTTTTGTACGCACCTCTTTGTTTCGTCTGAAGCACGCGGTGGGACCCTTACGTATGGATTTTAGCTATGCCAATTCTGCAAAAGCACTTGCAATTTATCATTGATCACCACGCAGAGTACACTGGAGATGAGCCAAAATCAAAACCTGCTGCTCTAGGAGACGTGTTCTCGAATGAATGGACTCGTCAGGCCATCGACGAGGTCGTTTCGAAAGGAGTGGGCCATTTGACGCAGGTAATATAGGTCTCTTTAGCTGTCAATATGCTCTTTTAACTCGTGTTTTAGAGCCATTTGCTATGGGATGCACAACGCGACTGGGAAATGGAGATGCTCCAGGTTGCATCGGCGTCAGAGAAGTACACCTCATCTTGCATGTACCAGCTATCATTCTCATACTGCATTAGGTCTAATCTAGTGGGCCATATACAAGCTTTGCACCTGAAGAGACTGGAGCAGCCACATTTGAGTGCGCCGCTTTCTCTCTTGGGACATTAGTAATTGAACATTAATCGTCTCCCTCAGACTCGGAAGAAACCTCCCAATCTTACTCATCCTTCACCACCAACTTCAAGCCCCCTCAAGAATACGAGAGTCTCCTCGTTGCGTCTTCCAAAGTCCGCGCGCAAGGCGTGAAGGCCTTCGACCGGCGAGAAAAGATGGAAACTGGCCTGGTACCTCATACCTCTTCTTCCATTTCGTAATCCAGCTCATCCGCAGAATCTAGGTGCAGTCAAATTTCGCCCTCGAAAGCTACGCGTATTACCTGGCCTCCGAACGCAGACTGCGATATCCAGACGTGTTTGTCATTAAAACCCTCTTCGAGCGCGCGATTGCGGAGGCAGCGAAGCGGAGATTTAACGGCGAGGCTGGAGCGGAGGAAGCATTGAGGATGTTCTGGGTCGGGTATCTAGATACTATGGTAGGTTCTGTCCCAAAAACTCAATTAGCGTTTGCTTATGCAACGACAGAGGGTCCTCGACGCCGCTCCTGCTAAGCAGCTGGATACTTACAGAAGGGCGGTGCGTAGTGCGCCTGGATCTGGGGAGATATGGGCGAGGTACATTCGTTTCCTGGTTAGTACTCGTTCCCATATTTGGTCTTCTGTACCTGACAGTATATATAGGAGCGCGTTCCGCCTCCAGAAGACACAATGGAGGAATGGGAAACCGTATCAGGTTTGATTTTACTCTCAACTTTTCAGCACATTCCTAACGCGTCATTGACTAATTCAGACATCTATACAAAAGCTCTAAACACTCAGCTGCTTCAGTCAGATGTCGAACAGATCGTTCCTCTTACGCTCGCGAGGGCTGGATATGAATTACGAAAGCTGGGCGAGGAGGGCGGAAGTACGTCACTGTTATTATCGCGTGCCATGCAGACCATTAATTGGACGTTTACAAGATGATGGAGAAGTTCTGGCTACGCTAATTGGCGTTCTAGAAGGCGGGATTGAGGTAGCCCATGCAGGTTACATAATCCTACTTGGTTGTATATTTCTCATTCTTAACTAACTCTTGCTTAGCGTCGAAAACCGGCGATGCTAAACTTCGACTCGAGAAGTTTTTGGCTGAAATTGTACGTTATACCCCTCATACCTCTCTGGATAGCTCTGATGAAAAACAATTTCCAAAAGTACCAACGATTTGACCTCATTGACAACGTTGTTACCGTCTGGCAAAATGCGGCCAAAAAATACAGGAACAGCTACCTGGTGTGGATTAACTATACCGAAGCTCTTATGTACGTTTTCCCCTCGCTTTTATTCGCCCTTTTCTTACGTCGACATATCCAATCAGAAAAAACCAGCGGTACGATGAATCGCGCTCCGTATTCAAAGACATCCATCTCAAACACCTCGACTGGCCTGAAGTTATCTGGGAAGCATGGATTGCTTTCGAGCAATTGTACGGGAGTGTGGAAGAGATTGAGGAATGCTTAGATAAGGTGGAGAAAGCACAGAACCAGCTCAACACTAGGCGCGCGAAGGTGGTTTTTTTATCTCACTTATTTTGTTTCCTTTCATGCTGACGTATGCTGGCTAAATGTACAGGAAGCTGAGCAGGCATATCAGGCGATGCAAGTGGCTGCTGAAGCTCAAGCAAGCGTGCCTGTGAGCGAGGCCCCCCTGCCAACAGCCGTCACCTCTGTCGACGTATCGATGGATGTAGATATTCAATCCCTGGCTGGTGAAAGAGGGACAAAGCGGAGTGCAGAGGATGACTCTGCTCCCCAAGGGGAGACACATAAAAAGGCGAAATTTGGTGAGAGACCTGATGTGTGCTTGGATAAAACGAGTTACGAAACTAATCCGTAGCAAAACAGAGGCAAAGCCACCGCCCTTGAAACGGTCAGCAACTATGATTCCGCCAAGAATTTTCAGCTGATTAGGCAGTAAATAGGGATCGCGAAAACTGCACTGTATTTGCCTCTGATCTCGCAGAAGACGTTACGGAGGAAGACCTGACGAACCTGTTCAAAGATGTGCGTCTAATTTGCGTTTCTGTGTAGCTATTGTTCCTAACATTGTGACTCTGCAGTGCGGCAAAGTTCGTGAAGTGAAAATCCAACAGTTCCCCAACGCCCGCGCTGCTACCGTGGAGTTCTTTGAGCGGGTATGTTTACTTATTAATGGTTCCTGAGGAAAGTACTAAACATGTCCTATAGGACAGCATACCTGCTGCACTCACTAAAGACAAGAAACAGCTGCATGAGCAGGAGATCGCCGTTCACCTTGCGTGGAAATCCACGCTTTACGTCACGAACTTTCCGGAATCAGCAGACGATGCATCTATGAGAGATCTTTTTGGACAGGTACGATAGTTGATAGTGGACAAACTCCCCTCCATCAAGAACTGAACCTCTGCTTTGTATATAGTATGGAAACATCTTCGAGATTCGGTGGCCGAGCAAGAAATTCAAGAGTACTCGGCGGTTCTGCTATGTTCAATACACATCACCCGTGTGTACATTTATACCTTCATTAGCCTCTTATTCCGACGACTCTCTATTTAGGACGCGGCACAAAATGCACTCGAGCTGCACGGCCGTGAACTTGAACCAAAACTTACTCTCAATGTTTATCTTTCCAATCCTGAACGCAAGAAGGAAAGGACAGATCAGGACGCTAACGAGCGCGAAATCTACGTCGCAGGGCTGAGCAGATTTACCACTCAGGCAGATCTGGAAAAACTGTTCTCCACGGTGTGTTTATTGTTATTTCCGGCTCTGACGTGTGTCTAATTAGTGCATTGCAGTATGGAAAAGTGAAGGAGGTGCGACTGGCTACCGAAGATAACGGGCATGCAAAAGGATTTGCTTTTGTCGAGTTCGAAGAAGAGGTTCGTGTCACACCTTCGTTTGAATCGGGACGCAAATTAAGGCATCTTATGCGCACAGAAGGATGTTCAGGCTGCATTAGCAGCAAACAATTATGAACTTAAGAAGCGGCGCATAGCCGTGACACTGGCCGACCCGCGAGTTCGTGCACGGCATCGGTACGTATTCTAGTCACTTTCTCTTTGTTTTTCTACTTACAACAGGATTATAAAGGTCCGAAATTGGCGTCAGTAGATTAGCAGAAATACGCAGTCGGTCCGTGCGTTTACGGAATCTCCCATCCGGGACACAAGAAGGACTTCTGCAGCAAGCGCTAGAAAAGATTGCCGCAGTCAAGCGAGTGGAGATATTCCTGGACAAGCAAGAGGCGGTCGTGGAACTTGAGAATACAGCTGTGCGTGTGTTGTTTAATGGCAGTCGGGGACATGGCTAAACAACAGTTATCAACGCTACAGGAGGCGGGAAAGCTGCTATTGCGGGCAGAGCCATTTGTATTCAACGGCAGCATGCTTGAATTCACGGAGGAAGGAAAGGCAGGAGCTTCTGGGCGAACCGCCGCTCTTCCGCCCAAAGCGGGGGGGCTTTTCGTGCCGAGACGGGCGGCTGTATCGCGACCGAGAGCGGGGCTAGGGCATACAAGAGCAGCGGTTGGTCTTCCTGCATCTTCTGGCTTAGCGAATAAAGGAGAGATGTCGTCGTCTGGTGCAAAGCCGGAGCAGGGTAAAGGCCAAGACGATTTCCGGAAGATGTTGGGAGGGAAGTAGTTATTGTAATGTCATAAACAATGCTATATATATATATACCGATCGATCAAAAACACGAGCAGCCATCATGCCCTTGGGGTCAACTTCGACTTGAATTGTGGCCCAACCAAGGCCCAACCTTGACCACTCGATTACAAGCAAATCAAAAGCAGTAACCTGCTCTTAAACTACGTCGACACTGAACATCGAACGTTTCTGTGCGCTGATTGCTGGTAACAATGCTTGAGGCCGACTCCTCTGAATGCCAGGAGTCCAGTTCAATCACTTTCGAATGGACGCTAAGGGGCTTGAAGAATCTCTTCGACTCAACGAAAGGAGAACAGAAGTCCAAAGTCACCAAATCCGCGAAATTCGGTGGGGGGAGGTGGCAGATTCTATTCTATCCAAACGCAGGAACTTCGAAAGAAGGGACTCCCGATGGCCAGTTCGTTAGTCTCTACTTGTCCTGCGAGGTACGTGTTCTTTCCAACGTTAACATTGGCATCTGCTAACCATGTCTTTTGTCATGGTTAGCCCACCGTCGAAGAGAAAGAAGCTTCATTAGCAAGCTCTGGCAGGTATTGAAGCATATTTCAATTTCTGATATACTACTACCCAATACTACTTAGATGGGTTCGTGAAGGCGTGTATAAATTTAGTTTTGAACTTCGAAAGTAAATATTTTCAATTTCTTCGAAGTAGAAGTGTTAGCGCCTGATCTGATGCTCGTTGTATAGCATTGGAAAGTCTATTTTGTATAATCTGAAGGAGGCGCATAATCACTCGTTCTCATACAAGGTAGTCCCCATCCTTCAATCACTGCGTCTCTGAAGTTGACCAACATTCTGCATTCAAAATAGACGGCCAACTGGGGATGGTGACTATCCGTGTTATACATGGTATTGAGGTTTCTGACTGTATTCTAGGGCGCAATTCGCGCGAAGAGACACTGTTTACTACCAGTCTACAGGGGTGAAACCCCAGGATGCTTTCATAATCATTTGCACCATTACTACCTCTCCAAAAACCCCTTCACCTCCTCCGCAATTCCCTCGCCAGGCTGTCCCAAAAGGTCTCCTGGACACCGTCGGTGCTCTACTAGACAACCCTCTGTACTCCGATGTGCAATTCATACTTCCCAGGCGAGATCAGTCATTGCGACAAGCTCGCAAATTATGGGCGGCTAGACTCCTGCTGCGAAGAGCTGAATATTTTGATGAAAGTAAGTCTATCCTTTAGTATGACGGTGTGTATAGGACCGTTGACTTCATTCTCTAGTGTTCAGTTCAGGCTTTGCTGAGGGGATGAGTGAAGGTATAACTCTTACACCAAGGTCTGCTTACAGGTCTCTGGCGACCCCCGTTGATACGGAGTCAGGATCCATCATGGATGCCTTCGAAGACTCTGATGATGAAGACGAAGAGCAGGGTTCTTTTATTCCCGATGAGTGCTTCCCGGGCACTTCAGATGATATAGGGGACCCTGCAACACCTGTCGCCCAGACTAACGTCGAGGAAGGAGAAAGGCAATACCTTCAGCCCAGTCCCATATTGACTCATCCGGAACTGCCCAATACTCGCGAAAGTACTGAATTGGAGAGTAGTGAGACTACTCTTCTACACCGCGCTTCGTTAGTGGGTTCATCGAAAAGCCCGAAGATGACCGTTGTAGTTCGAGATGTTGCTTATACTACCTTCCGTGCCATTTTATATTATGTGAGTTTCAATGTCAGAAGACAAGTCCTGGATCAACGTTGATGTCTTACTGTCAGATTTACACTGACAATATCGTATTCGCACCACTATCTTCTTCCTTTATCTCATCAAATGGACGCACTTTTGAGGACTCGGCATCTAGTCTTCCGCCGACTCCTTCAGAAAACCAAGGACAAGTTCCCGGGCCTAAGAGACTTTCTCAACAAGAGACAGCTACTAGCAGAGCCGAGTGGATTAGAGATTGGATAGCAAACAACCACGGAAGACCTGCGCCTTGCTCCGCGAAAGCCGCATATCGAGTGGCAGATAGGCTTGACTTAGGAGAGCTGAAAGAGCGAGCAGCTCAGGTACGTCATCGAGCTCTTTTCCGTGAGCTTGAAGTAGTTCTGAATATCCTCAATCAGCACATATTTAAATCTCTTACGGTCGATAATATTGCTTATGAAGTCTTTTCCCCTTTCGCTGCCGCGTTTGATGAAATACGCAAAGTTTGCTTTTCAGTACCATCGTATTTGATTGCCTGATAACGATCCTTGCAGGTTGAGGTTAACTTCTTCCTGACCCATTGGCAAGATATCCGTGCATCGGAGTCGATGCGGAATGTTTGGCAGCAGATTAGAAACGGTCGGCATCCAGGGTTTGAAGAAGGTTAGTGTCAAAGGCCCGCAAGAAACAAATGAATCTGACAGCTCTTCTGTAGTATGGCCGCTGATTGCAGAGAGCTTGGAGTTCAAGCCCTCTTCTCAGATCAATGTAGCAACCTCTAAAGCACCAGATGCTACGCAGCAAGGCTCCGGATGATAAGAGTCCCATTTCAATTTACTATCAATTTGTTCATAATAAATGAAGAGTAAAGTATTCCTCAACCAAGTTCCTCGCAACTTTTTCTCCTAGAACAACTCAACCGAATCATATACAATGTTAGGGCTGAGGAATACGTCGCCCGAGCTTCCACTGATGACGTTGATAGTAATAGTATTCGACCCGGAAACGAGTGTGCCTAACATGGAGTGTTAGGACTGCAATGTCTGTCTAGGAAAATGCAGGTTATGATGGCGTACCTGAAGGAATCGCGAAGTCGTCTATTTTTTGTCGGAAGAAACAAGGTTGGCGTCAAAAGACAGGCCTCGATTACGGGATAGATCTGAGAAGTACTCACACACTTGATTGATGCCTCGCCAAGTTCCACGAGTAACACTATTAATGCGAGTATGGTGAGCACATCGAAAACACGGAAGATGTATTCATACCCTCGAGAATCAACGGCGGCTGGGGCTGGAAAGTAAGGGATCAGTAGTTTCGCGGAAGAGCACTATACATATAGGAGACGCACCGGCGGGGGCACTTGAGGTCCAAGAGTTGACGATGATCTGTGGTCTTCCTCCAGCGAAAGCCTCCGTCGTGCGAATGCGAAGTGTGCGAGCACCTATTTGGCCGAGTTCATATTATTTCTGACTAAGAAAGTAAATATGATGCTTGCCAATCTGGGAGGACGAAGCACTCCACTTAATGGTAGTTGGGTTATTTACCTGGAGAACATCAGCGGTAGGACAACTTAAATGAAAAGAGTCAATACATACCGACTTGAACTGAGCCATTGGGAAAGACCCGACAGAGCTTGATCCAATGGTGAAGGTGACCGGTCCCCAACTGCTCATCCTTGTGTCGGAGCTGAGAACAAGCATTGCAATGAGTGCGCTGAAATTATCACTAGTTTATTGAGTGCTCACGGATGCATAGTCTGAATCTTGTCTGCATTTAGGAATCTGAAATGAAGGTGTCAAAGGACGCCTCATGCAGAGATAGCTTAATCCTAACCCTGATGGCGTTCCGTCAGCGGTGCCTATATTAAAACACATGATATAAGAAAGAGTCTAAATACACGGAAAAGATGTGAGATTACCGATAGACCAGATCGTAGATGGACGACTTAAGGACGACGTCAGAGTGATGGAGGAGGTCTTCCCAGCACTGACAGTTACGCTGCCAGTAGCAGCTTCCAATTCTCCTTCGTAGAGTGTAACGGTATAAGTACCAGGCTTCATCGATGTACGGCTGAAACTCCCTCTGTATCGTCGGATGTTAGTCAACATGAATATAGCGCGAAAAAGATTAGAGCGAACCCAGAGCCTGTGGTCCAATATTGAGCCGCGGAGTTCTACGTATACCGTATTTCAGAAGATGTAGTAAAGAGAAGAACGGCCAGCTGACTTTGAAGCCTATGGTCACTGTCAAGCCAGAGAGCGTTCCAGAATAGGATCCAGACGCAGTGCCGCGACCGGTGCTTCCTACATAACCTTGAAGGCCGAGGTTGTCCATGAAAGATGTGTCCAATGACGCAGAAGGGGCGGAGCCAGAGGTTACAGCCATAGCATATCTGCAAAGGAGTCAAATTAAGACTACCGAGTAAAGGTTGCAGAAGTACTACGTACGGTCCGAAGAATCCAGTGCGATATGACTCTGTCTGCTCGTGGTTAGAATTCATGTACCAGTAAAGTTCCTGCTGGGCGCTTCCTTGGTTGTCGATATCTTCCGAACAGATTCAAGACTATTATCGGGGCAATAAATAAGTTTGAACGAAACACGTACCTCGGAAGAAGGGACCTCCTGAAGACGTTTCATAGCTTACCCCGGGGACAATCATATATACACCAACACCGGAACCAGTAACACCATGAACTTGATCCTGAATAAAACGGACCTGTCGAAGAGATATCAGAGTTCGAGTGTCGTCGATAGGTCTCTTATGAACTTACACTGGAATAAAACTTCGAGCGAGTTTGACCATCCACCAGATAGACATCAGACCCTTCAATCGCCGTTCCCCCATTCATCTCAGCAGCAGCAATGCCATTGGGAAGCGCAGACTTAGATAATCGAGCGATGAATCTCAGCTCGCCTACAGAAGGCTCAGCAGAGGCATATGTGCCCATGTACAAGGTGTTAACACCCGAGCGCACAATATAGTAGTGAGTCTCAAAATAGATGTCAGTAGGATCCAACAGTGGCTGAGAATTTAAGAAAGACGCTCACAATTGTACTCGTCTTGATTGACACTATAGCTATGTTATTCGCCACAGTGGAAGTAACAGTGGCGGATCCTACAGTGTGTTAGTCGTGACAGCTTGTTTGGGTGGATATGAGTTACCAAGGCCAGAGCTAAGTTGGGTATATTTAGAGGAATCTTGCAACTGCTTCCCGTTGTATGTAAGGGATGTGAGGTCACCATTCGATGTGTTAACTGAAGAAAAAAAATAAGTACACGGATTCACAATGAGAGAAATAACATACTCGTGGTAACAAGACCGCCACCAGAATCCACCACCATATTAGACCCAGAGGTGGTAACGCCAAAGGCAGCAAAAGCTGCCGGGAGGCTGGCGAGGAGCGCAATAAGGCCAAATTTCATCGTAGGAGGAACCGGAGTACTGAGACTATCTTACCATTCGTTTCATCGAACGAATAGCGCATTATATAGGTGGATAATCATCATCTTCATGTGCTGTGAACGGAATTTCTTCGTTAATAATGTGCTATATTAATATCAGTTTTCGCGAGCTCGGATTTACGAACACATATCTATCGTGCCGTTGGTCTAGCGGGAATGCGTCCGGCCCGCAATGAATCGCGGTAGGCAGATGGATCGAGAGGAAAAACAGGCAACCTAGAGTAAACTAGTCGAAAAATCCGCGAAATTTCCGTTCGAAAGCGGGCCGAGTGGAGTGAGTTGCAGACATCCGGGCTGTGACGCAGTTTCGAAGCGAATCATATGTGCCGCAACAAATGATCACAAACTCTCCCATGAACGCATATAACGTTCACTGCACAGTGCCAAAAATTCACGCCTCATAACTGTGCCGCCGGAATGCACCCGAAAAGGCGTAAATATGCTGATAATTGATCATGCGGGAGTGGATGGGGTGGTAATGGGAGCACCCTGTAGAGCCAAATGTCAGGCGGGCTTGTATTCTCATGCTTTTAAGCCTAGATTATAAATAAACACATAGTCTCGAGTTGTCAAGACTCCAGGTTGCAGAAACATCAGCATACCAGGATCAATGAAAATATGCATTTCACCCACCCGTAGAAGTAGAACGAAAGTAAATCCATTTCCGCTTGATGCACGGGTTTATGTACTGGAGAAAGCAATAAGTACAGGTCCATCGACCAGAGGATATGAGAATCATCATCAGAATCATTGTCCATACTCAGGCCCGACGAAATTTGTCCTGGAATATGTATAGCACATATGCTCCTGCAGAGAAGTGAGGAGAGGTGGACATTGGGTCGTACATGTGACGTGGTGCGTAGCATACCTTGCTTCGCGAACGTATCAATGAAAGAAGACATTCTAATCACATTTCAATACCAACAAATAGAGTGAAGCAGCTGTGAGAAAAGTTAAACGGGTCCCCGGAGGCTCGAGTTGAGTATGTCTCCCAACACACTAACCCTCACCACATGAGGAGTGAAGTGGCTGGCGTTCCTTGATCTGCTCAATGCAACTCATTTTATGTTTCTTTCCTCGAAAATGCATCGGTTGACATTGCTCGACTTAACGTTGCAGCTTGGACGGAAGTGCATGGCAATTTCCTCCAGAAAGCCAAGTTCCCTGTTCAACAAATGAATGATATGGTACAGTTGATAAATAACTGCTAGAAAATAATCCTTATCCTGGTTGTAATCTGTCCTCGCATCCATCACGGGTCAAACGAGAGCCGGAGCTCGCAAACTTAAATCATGAGCATGGAAATTAAGAGATGAAGCGAAATTTATCATACAGGGTCTGCGAGCATTATGGACCAGTTAGCTTTTGCGTTCTGTTAAGATAGTCAGGATGTTTGTTCGCCGCATATTTATGGGAATTAGGTGAGGCGAGAAACTTACCAACACCGTTGACTTCATAGCGAAAGGAACCGTCAGGACCAACTTGGCTTGAATTGGCTTGAGTCGAGCGAGCGAGTAACTCTTCATTCCACTGTTCCTGTTCCTGTCGGCGCCATTCTGCTAATTGGTTTGGGTTGTGCTGACCTTCTTGAACGTCAGCCGGAACAAATAGCTCTTGATCTTCGTATTCCTCCTCCTGTTCACGAAGCTCCGCAGGGACCGCCCCCGGAATGCGCCCTTCAGGCTGAGGAGGAATACGGTGGAGAAGTCCAAATCTTGATAACAGACGTTAATCGTGTTTGGGATGGCTTCGGAGGTACATCACAAACCCGAAAACGCAGCCTAAGAGGCCCTCACCACCCCAGTGCCGATTCGGAATCAAGACAACTTCTCTCAGGGTGCTACAAATTCACGTGAGATAGTAGCACAGGTGATAAATGCTGTAGCACACACTCGAAGTCATGAGAATACACGTATACCCTTAACGGTTTGTCGACATGCTGGGGAATAAATCAAGCCAAGAATGACCGAGGTTAAAATATTCCGACATACAGCTTCGACGAGGTCATAGAAATCGTGCTCTGCACTCAGTACACCACCTGACCATCCTAAACACAAGATGAAGCACACAATCTTAAAATAAGGGAGAGTATCACTAACCTAAAATCCAATCACCCATAGGTACGAGACCTGCACTTTCCGCAGGGCTTCCTTCAACGACATCAAGAACATGCCACACGTTATCGGAGGCTGTCTCAGGCTCACACATACGCATACTCAGACCTAAAAGGGATGGCTGCGTATCCGACCCGGATTTTGTCGAGCTCTGCGCGTCGAAGTGTGGCTGCGACCATTCGCGCGAAGGGATAATGGGAACAACTAGCAGTAAGATATTAATCTAAACACACGCATGTCTAGGCCGAAGCGTTAAGATGCATACCTCGCGTATCCTGCTTCTTACTGCTCCATACCAGCAGGTTCAGTGTTCTTCCTTCGTGTCCTTCAACAATCTTTTCTAATTCCGAGGCATCGATGTTATTTTCCGACGACAAGGAGTCCCCTTCGAACCCAACTACAAAATCAAAGAAAGGCTCAATGTCTGTTTGGGAAGCCGGGGATGATGGGGTCACTCTGAGGACGTGTAATGCGCGTGAAGGAGGATGCACTTGTGATGTTGATTGACCAGCTCCCATTGGAGTGTGCTAAATGTCGAATAGAACGAGCGCCAAGAGCCAGAACCCAAGTTGCGTGGATACGATAATCCTTGGAAATTTTTACTGAACCAGTGAGCGCCGCGTGCTTGTAATGAATTGGAAGCCGGATGAAAGTCGCAGTGTCTTTGTCACTTGAGGCGCGGCAAGTTCGATTTGGTGTTAGTTGCCTAAAGCCTCCGAAGCGTCGCCCACGTGGCGGTAGATGCTCTTGTGCCTGAAAAGGAGAATCCTCTGATTGGTAATTTCTGTTACAGTAAAATTCGAATCTCTGGAGTCACTTCTGTCGAGTTCGAGTCTGCTCAAGTTCAACAGGCAAGTAAGGATAGAAAATTTAGGGTGGCTACTCGAGATAGCCGTTTTTTTAATTGACCCTGGACCGGATAAACATTTGCCAAACTATAGCCTCGGAAGCACCCTAATTCTTCGCGTGAAAGCAGATAGATCCGAGTTCCGAGATAAATTATTCATCTGGTGATGGTGATGGTGGTGGTGTATATTATACTGGGACAATTCCAAAAAGGAACAGCCAGTTCACTGCTAAAGTAATCCTGATAAAGTATTCTTCGGCACCGCGAGAACAAACAGGAGGCTCACGATATCTAGACAACAGAGTCCGACGGAGTGGAATAGGATGAGATAAATAAGTACATGAATGCATGGGGTGGCATCCAATATGTGTCGTGTCACACCTACAGTATCAGCCTTGTCAACATCGCACGCGATTAACGGCAGTACATCGACGCAGTTCAAGACCATTATGCAAACATAAATCGTGCATCAGAGCCCAAGCACAGTACGCCTCTCTATGCTGCCGCGAGGAAAATAAAGTAGGAGTCTTAATTCAAGATCTTAAAACGTCATTGACGACGAAAGAATGGTTGCTGGGTAATCCGAAAGGAGATTCTGTGATGAACGACATGCCCATTGCCCATGTTGGTGTGGAGTAAACTTGGAATAAAAGGAAGTGATGCTTAGTGCGATTGTACCCAGCGCCCAAAGCAAAGACGCCGTTGCTGCTCTCGGAGGCCCAGGTCTTCGAATGACAAAGGAATAATAATGCCGCAAGAGTCATGAGAACTAATAGCTTCGAAGCTCGTATTCAAATAACAGTCTAGCTAAGCCTGGCCAGATCATATTTGTGTAACAGAGTTCCAGAAGAAATATTCCGTATGGAGGAGAAAGAGTACTGTGGTTTGTATGCAGCACAAAATTAACCGGAGCATCAGCTTTCATCTGAAAGAATAAATCAAGTTGTTGACGACTTGAATACATAGGTCCAAGTCAAGTTCATATCGAGGGCAAAGAAGGGGCATTCCATGCAGATGTCAGAATTTACGGCAGCAGAGTGAGAAGTACTTAATTCCTCGAATTTTTATTAGTTTTTGAATCAGGAACCTGCAAGCTGTTGGTGGACAAGTTGAAAGTGCAAAGAGGATGCACAGGATGAATCCAGTCCCGGTCCGGCCGACAGGGATATGGCAGTCGTGGCAGAATCAAACAATCTACGTCAGATCCCCAAACGTGGACTTTGGGGTGGCGCTAGAGTCACATATTGAAGCGCGCGCCTTGACTGAGAGCTAACATGAACAGCGTATATGTCCCAGTCCACGTCGTCGTTCTCCTCAGAAGATTGGTCAACGTCGTCTCTACGCTATCCATTTCCAACCAGTATCTGCTGCATAAGCAAGGGAAGGCAGAGGCGAAAACCCCAGTGGTTGATGGGCTTGATATTCCTCAGGCAGCTTCAGCTCGCTTCCATATTTTGTCTCTCGAATCCTTTGAAGGACTAAAGGAATTGAACTGGCCCTGGCGCGCTTTTAGAAGCAATTGGAATCGATTATTCGTTTCGGAAGATAGACTAGTGACACTGGAAAAGATTCGAGCGTCACGGACCAACGGTGATACAGTGGTCAAAGGTCGATATTCCTATACATATCCACGTTCCTCAGCGTGCTCATGTTGTGGCGGCATACAGCTAGCTCTATATCTCTACCATGGATTGGGTCAGGCTGGTCGCTGCCCTCTATGTTCTCTTCACTCCAGGCAACTACCAGGAATACGGAGCCTCGTGGTGATGGTAGTGGTGACCCGCCCCCGTCAACAAAGCGAAGCGATGACAAGAAGCCATCCAAAGATCCCTTTAAGCTTCCTCCAGAATTGAAGGAACCGAGCTCGGCGTCCCCGGATATTATACACCAGCTGCTCGTCAACCCGGCTTTATATGATCCTCTTCGAACTCCCCGATATCCAATTGCTTTATGCCACGGTGAGGGCATCCGTCAGTCATTCTTCGAGATCTCACGCGAGAAATACCAAACTAGGACTTTACGGTTTTGATACAAGAGGTCCCTCGACATTTCCTAGTATGCGAATGCATTATTGGGCGAATGTATTGAAGATACTTCGAGATACGGTTGGAGCAGATGTAATAGTGACTTCGGTTCCAGGGTGAGTGTTCCTCTCCGTGTCGTTTGTGGCTCTAGTTGATGGCTGGATTCCAGGACTGGTTCAATTACCACCCGAGCTGAAAGGTTGGATCATCAACTTCAGGATAGAGCTCGTGGCCGTGGTGTCAACTTCTTGGCTCATTCAATGGGTGGCTTAGATTGCAGACACCTGATCACACACCTTAAACCATCAGAATATACGCCTCTATCGTTGACGACAATCGGGACACCCCATCGGGGGAGTCCATTTATGGACTGGTGTGCTGTGGGGATATTTTTTATAATGACAGTACAGCAACATTGCTGATAAATAACATCAGGACAACATAGGTATCGGAAAACTCAGAGAACAAGAGAGGAATATCGCAAGATCTCAAGAGGGAGCTTCGTCTGTAGCGTTTTCCGATGATATTCCCCAGCCTTCTACCGCTGCTGGCGTCCAAAATACCAAATCGAAATCTGATGGTGCTTTCTCGCTGTCACTATCTTCCCTCCCGTCCTCATTTACAACTCTTCTTCTCTCTATTGTTGACTCCCCAGCGTATGCTAACCTCACGTCCACATACCTGAACACCGTCTTCAACCCCGCAACTCCAGATGATCCCAACGTCAAATATTTCAGCGTTGCTGGGCGAATGCCTGGCGTAAACATTTGGCATCCATTTTGGCTACCCAAAATGGTCCTCGATGGGGTGGAGGAGAAAGAGAGAAGTAAACTAAAGCTGGCTTGGGAAAAAGAGAGAGAGGCATTTGGGAACAGAGGAGATAATCGATCCACGCCTTTATGGGCGCAGGAGAGAGAATGGGGAAACGATGGACTTGTCACTGTCCAGAGTGCGAAATGGGGAGAGTTCCTTGGGATCATGGAAGGGTGTGATCGTGAGTCTGGAGAATAAATTTCCCGCATCGCTCATAGCTGATGATTATTCCTACTAGACTGGGAAATGAGAGGCGCTCGAGGCATCGAATTCGGGGTCGACTTGCCTGCAATCCCTGCTATTGGGTTGGGCCTCGCTTCATCTGAGACTGCGAATGGAGATGGTTGGGGCCTCAACTGGGGTCGGTTTGTTGGAACATGGAAGACCCAGGAAACTATAAAGAGAAATCCGGGCGAATCGTCAACGTCCACTGAGAAGATCTCATATAAGAACCCGAAGGAACGAGAAGAGGATCTTGAAGCCAAACGACAGCGAGCTAGAGACTCCGACGACGAGGTTGTGAAATCTTCTACGGATAGGCTCTCGAATGTTTTTGATTGGCTTATTGATCAAATACCGGCACCACAGCAGCTTGGTGCGAAGGGGAAGGTTTTGGTGGACGCCGTTGCAGGAACTACCAAGGTCGCAATGTTAACCACTGAAAAAGTAAGCGAGATCAGGACAGAGGAGGCAAAGGAGGAGGTTTCAGATATGAAGAAGCGGATGAACAGGGAGGGGTTAGGAAGGAAAGAGAACGAGCTGGAAACGAAGGAAGACATCGAAAGGTTTTATGTAGCGTTGTCGCGCAAAATGTACGACGAGGGTTTATGAGGCTGGCTTCACGTATTTCTTCGTGGTTTTACGGTGGAAGTTTACAGTTTAGACGGCCTACACCAACGTAGATCACAGGATTGTATGTTTTGCAGACTGAGGTTTACAAGCGGGTGTTTTATTTATTTGGAAGAGGTATACCAGTGCTTATTGCTTAATTTCTACATTAGCATGTGTATTAAAAATTTTATTGCATTAAATATCATCGCATTTCGTTTGTGCTTAAGTAGATTTCCATCAGACGAACGATTGCCAATGATGCTCACGTACTCGTACACAGGGCATTTCGGGCTGCCAATGAATACGGACTCTGATGCCAGTGGTCACGCTGTGACGTCACGAGTACCCAATTACACGTGACTACTTTCCAAAATTTCTTCCGAGGCACCGACCCACCACTACTAGCACGGAGCATTGCGCTCGTTGTTTCAGGCATACAGGCCGACGTTCCTCGTTTGGGCATTAGCTTTAGCTTGTGCAAAGAACATAGAAGTGGTGCGGAATGCGGTATGTGTTCTTCTCTAGGATTACGTCTATCAGCTAACTTCATTGACCTGCAGCTGACTTATGTTCCTTTGTCGCCATCTACTCTCCCTAGCCCACCTTCCGAAACGCACTTACCTTATTGCTGTTCCACAAGAGAACTTCCCGAATGTCATACATATCCGAACGCTCGCGTCCTCAAAAGTTGCGGCCCGTAATTCGCCCTTGGAAGGAGTGGAGCAGGCAACAACTACCGCCAAAACACAGGACCTCGCTATACGCGAATTCTTGTCCGGGTTTAGCAAAGACTTGGGTGGTCATTCTCCGGAACCTATATACAAGGGTTCGACAGGTCATCTCTCCATTTGCGATGCGTACTTTGAGCTACGCCGTAGAGATACGGCATTGGTGGCCAACCTACCGCCTGCAACGTATGCTTGCGTCATAAGGAAAACATTCGCGCAGGAGAGATATGTCCTAATGGATCATGTGGTACAAGATATCCTACAGCTTTACGACTGCGACGATTCTCAGAGAGCTCGCATGCTTCAAGATATATTCAGCACGACTAATTTCGCAGTCCTGCAACGAGCCACAATTCTGTCCATGCTTCATGTCCTTGAAGCCTCCGCGGAAGGGTTGGAAGTTTTGCCTAAGCCAACTGTAACGAACTTGGTTCGGATGATGATCGAGGATTCGGGCTCTGATACAACTGGCGAGCATCTACTCCAGTTTATTCTCAAGTTCCTGCCCTCACACATCCGATTTTATCGTGTTCCAAACGGGGCGAAGGCGCTCGTGTACCATCCTCCCCCTTTAATCCGCGTTACCTTTCGTTTACTACAAAAAATCATTCCACACTCTCGACAACAGGCCTTCAACCTTTTCCAAGTTCTCGTGAAAACTGGACAGGTCCCCCATGAAGCCACCCAGAGTGCTAACAGCTTGGAACACGACTTTAATACTATATTATACACCGCCCTCACTAAAGCTTCTCTGCATTGGAGCTGGAGGAAGCTCGCTGCTTTATTTCTTAGCGACATACTTTCATCTTCCGCACCTAATGATCTCAAGACCAATCTCACTATCGACGCTATATACTCGTTTTTGGATACTCCCAATGGGCAAGATGTGGATGCTTGTGTAGAGTTGATTCAACAGGCTCATACAGTATCCCCCGTCCCAAACGGCCTCATCCGACAGTTTTACATCGGTGCGATGAAGGTAGGAAACTGGACGGCCGCTGAGAAGATGTATGAATTTACACGCGAACCAGAAGTTCTTTCATCGTACCGCTACTCTCCGCCGCAGGGCTCAGCGTTGACCTGGCTTATGGAACACCTTTTCAAATACAGTCGGAGGGATTATCTTGTTCGTAAGCTGGCGGAGGAAGTCCTGGAACAAAATCTTCCCGTGCCTCTTCAAGCTCGCGCAAGTTTCATCTCCGCTGCAGCATCGAAAGGACACTCTCGTTTGGCCAGAGCATTATGGGAGCGCTATTCTATTGGGAAGGATGGTCATATTGTTCTAGGCGATTCTGCGTTGATGATTCGCATGGTTAGCCTATTCACGAACGTCACTCGACGATTGAACCAGGACATCCAAGGCGTCACTGCGTTTCCTGACGCAGGTTCGCCAGTGGACGTTGAAGATATGTCCAAGCGTCTCGAAGATATGCAATCTTTTACAAACGACATTATGCATCGATATCTTGGGATTCATGCACCTATGGCCATAGCATCCCACGAAGTGCTAACTTCTTTTGCTAGAGCATGCTTCATCGTCGGAAAATTTACGGAAGGATTCACCCTGCTTAAAGTCCTGTTAGACAGGAAGGAAGTACCGGATCTATATGATGTCAATGTCGCTCTATCTGCGATGGCCGAGCAGTGTCCTCGTTCCGCCGCCATGTTTGTCGCACGGATGATCCAGAAAGGTCTCCGCCCCGATGTGGTCACCTATGGAACTATCATGCATCATGCTCTAACTCACAAAGATTCTGTCCTTGTCGAGAAGATGATAGGGCTTGTTCAGTGCCTGAAAGATCCGAAGGGCCAGTTGAAGGCGGCATCTATGCTCGTTAGAGCCACTGTGGAGAACGAGGAATCAGGCTCTAATGTCAAGGATGCCGCGGCCTTGGAAGGTGCCCGAAGCGAGCGGCTGGAGGCTGCGTTGAAGATCATTCAATCGGCGGTCGAGTCGAGTTCCATCTCCTCCCCACAAACAGGGAAATACCTTGTCCGCGTCTCTTTGCAGGCCGGCTACCCGATCATGGCGTATAAATTCTGGTACCTGCTCTTAAAGGACAGTACTGACTGGGAAGACCGAGAGCACCGTGGCCTACGCTTTGGTATCGCTAACTCGCTACGACGAGACTTCAAGGATGGGCCTCCTTCTGCTGCATTGAAGAAAATGTTTTCACAGCTTAAGGAGAAATAGCCAAGATTCTTCATCTTACGGGATGGATTCTCTACAGCATCCGGCCATGTTACGTCCCACGACAGAGCGCGGGTAAGCGATCTTCACCTTGCAACACTGACCGGAGGTGAATACGTGCGTCGCCACGACGGGGGATGCGGGGGCGGAATTGGCAAGTTTATAATTAGCAGAGCAGGCGCTGTTGACAGTAGATACCCTGTAGGCTCAGGGCTGTAGTCTTAGCGTGTAGATACCCCAGACGTTCACGTGGCATAAGGTATCGAAAACATGAGAAGTGTGGAGGAAGGATCCGCGGAACGATTGAGCTTCGATCCGGACGCGACAAAAGGCCCCGTCTCCGCATACGGTGGCATTCAGATGCAGCAGGCGATGATGAGATCAAAAACAGAGTAAGAAGAGAGGAGACAGAAGAGCCGACTTGTTGGGTCCGGGGATAGACCGAGTCAAGGTTGCAGTGTGAACGGGTGTGTTCTCGTGATGCCTATCCATGTTGGGACCCACGCGCAGAGTGGACAGAGACGCGTTTCTTGAAGAGGATGCGGTTCGATATAAATCATAAGCAGAAGGAAGTAGGGAAATACATAGCGCCCGAACAGTAAACAACTTGCCACGGGAACAACAAACAGCCAGGCTCTTCAAAACTAGAAAGACGCGAGATTGTCTGTGGCCTGACTACCCCGCATTCCTCGAAATCGTCGTTGTTCCTGTCTGTTATATTATCGTCCTCGCTCCCCACGATCATGCCTGCTGCTCGCCCAAAGAAAGAGAGCCATTCGGCCACGCCTCCTTCCGACGATGGCCATCTCAAGGAATCACACTCCGAAAACAGCAAGAGCAAGAGAAAGTATGTTCAAAATTGCCCGACCTTTCTCCGCCTGCTTTTCCCTCTTCACCCCGCATTCCCCCACAATCATCTCCCCGCCTTCTAGCATTCTTCCGCTTCAATTTACTTTTCTCCCGCTTCCTTCAAGCATCCCCATCCATGTTATTCTCCTGTCCTTTCTCCATATTTCACCGCTGACCCGTTTTCTTTTTATCGTCAAATAGGAGGCAATCCCAGAGTCAGTCCTCTTCGCCCCGCGCTATGGTCACCACTCACTGTCTTAACAGGCTGCGACGCATGCAGGGCTCGCAAGGTCCGCTGTGCCAGAGAGAATCCAGATGATCCGAAGCAGTCCTGCAAGCACTGCATAACCCTCGGCATCCCGTGCACATACGACTACCAGCCAAAAAAGAGAGGTCCGCCGAACTTGTAAGTGCAGAGCATCTCTCCTTTCGACCTATAGCGATCCTTTCTGTCAAGATACTTGCGACGTCTGCAAGAAGCTGCCGCCGCAGCGGCTGCAAATCCACCGGACAATCAGGCCGACTTGGAGACATCAGGATCACCCGTGTCATCCGTAGCAAGTCCGCCTCAAAGCATTGTCTCTCCAACCCTCGGTCCCAAGAGTCCGCCATCGTCCTTTCTCGAGCCCTCGCTCAACCCCCTGCCCCCCGTAGCATCCGTCCCAATTCCGCCCTCTCGTTACCCGATCGCTGCTGATACCTATCACCCACATTATTCTTCAGCTGGCTCGCTTCCCTCGTCATCTTCGTATAATGGTCGCTCGTCTGAACCAGCGACAAATGGTAATACCTTACTCCCTTCCCATGCATCTCCGAAGAGCGAGGATTCTCAGCAGTACTCCTCCCCTTCAGAGCAGTTTAGCACCTATCCTCTCTACAACTGGTCTTACAAGCAGCACCAAGTTCAACCGATCCCCCCGCCTACGACTGTCCCGCCTCTATCTTACTATTACCGACCCCGTCGCCTCGAGGAAATCGCCCCACGGGATACCATTTCATTAATCATCGCCCTGTTCTTCGATTTCGTATACCCACTCACTCCATGTATACACAAGCCTTCCTTTATGGCTGATCTCCATTCTCGGCGGGAAGAACGTGACCCGCTTTTCTTCGCACTTGTTATGTCGACGGTCGCATCAACATTGGTCCAAGTACCCCGGTCATATCTTCCCATGGAACGTCCAGTTGTCCGAAAGCTTGCGCAAGTTCGTACTATTTGTTTATTACCTTGGGTTTCTTTGACAATGTTTCGTAGACGTGTCATGAGGCCAGTCGACATATATCCATAGCTTCTTATGATCCTCCGACGTCAATGCATGTCGTTATTCGCTACTTGTTAGTATTCTTAATGCCTACTACGCTTTGCTCATCCTCATAATTTTCTTTACTACCAGTGACTGTATTTATCACTTCTGCGAAGGACACGACGCAACGCAGCACGCCGCGTTCGGTGAGGCAGCCCACATAGCTGTGACGCTCCGGATGCACGAAGAAGCTTCTTACGAGGGACTTGATCCTATTGAATGCGAAGTCAGGCGGCGGACATTCTGGCTTCTTTTCGGAGGTATGTTTAAGCTCACGAGACTCTGGTTCCGTCACTCATACGTCGCTTTGTTTTGCAGCGGACAAATCGATGTCAATCCTATTAGGTCGGCCAATTTGTCTACGTGATGAAGACTGCACGGTCCACTTCCCAAAGGAGTTGGATGACGAGTAGTACGTAGCTGGTTTCTTCTCACCGACATTTTCCCGATCTAATAGATTTACGCTTCTAGCATTACTCCCAGCGCATATCTGCCTCAACCTCACGGAAAAACTGCCCTTGTTTCGGGCCTGAATTACATCTCTCGGATTTTCGCACTGTTGGGAGAAATCCTTGTCCGTATTCGGGTTGACAAAAGATCACCCCCTCAAGGGCAGTTTGCAACTGCCAGGCTCGAGGAAGTACAGTCCCTGCACTCCCGTATTCTGTCTGCTTTAAGCCATGCCCCGGAGCCACTGCGCCTAAAGCAGTCTCACTCTCAGCAGCAGCTACCGCCTGAATATGGCGGTGCTGGGTTCCGTCAGGCAACATTTGCCGAGGTCAAAGACTTCTTCGATAATCCTAACGCATCGCGCGCGAACGCTCTAAACCCTTTCCTCGTCATGCAGGCCAATCTTTTCGTTACTCAAGTAAGAATCTATTTAAATGTGACTTTCGTCCACTAACAATTATTTTTATAGCAATTGGTCCGCTTCGTCATCGAGCAATACCGCGATGAACTCTTGATGTCCCTGCAGGGCAACCTGGACGAGCAGCAGGTTGCTGAGGATCGCGAAGTGGTCGCTAGCGATTTGTTGAATATCCTTCACAGGTACTGTAGTCGCCAGTCAAAGTCATGCTAAACTCCTGACATACGTTCTTCTAGCATTCCCATACAATCCATCGCAACGAATGGTCCTAGTCTGGTGAGTGCTTTGTACCATCTTCACGAGGCTCCTTTCTCATCATCACTGCTACAGGTTCATAAGGTCCGATTTGTAGCTTCAACGTTATTAGATGCTGTACGAAAAGCCGAGACTGCTCCTGCCTCCGCTGCTAGGGCGCATGCTTATTTATGTAGGCTTATTATCTCTCTACATCTCACTGCTTTCTGACCCCTTGTATACAGGGGACTTCCTCAGTATTTTATCAGAAATCGAGCGAAATTATCTGTGCGTATTTCATGTTTGTACCCCAAGTATCCTTCTGACCTTTTTTCTAGATTGGACGATGATCGTGACGGAACTTCCAGCGGCGATGGCATGGCAATGGTGGGATGAAGTCATAGACTGAATCCCTGGACCATTTGTATCAACATGGCGTATTTTGTACATTGTTTTCCGAGGTACCTTCTATATACCCTTGATCGACAATCACGAATAAGTATATCTGTATTTAACCCCTTTTTATCATCGCAGTAGTCAATGCTTTCATTGTACACCAATATTTAAGGACTATATCTAATACATGCCGCGAGCAATGTGCTGCGTAGTTTATTCAGTCGATTGAGCACATCTGAGGTAGCGTATATGCACTCATCTAGTCCATATACGGTAACTCTGATCTCGCGTGGTGACGGAATTTGCCGACCAATGTGCCGTTGCTTGAAGCTGTTGCTCACTTGTTGACCATTGACTAGGAGTTGGGCGAGGCGTGACTTTCACCACTTTCTTCTTGCGTCCTTACGCGTCTCTAAAGACATTACCAAGGCTCGCGACTACGACGCGCCTATTCCATTGTATCTCGATTGTTCTCGCTTTCCAACGTCGCACAGTTTTAAAATGGATAGTCACTCTGAGAGCAAAACAAATGACACCGCCGTCTCTTCAAACAATCTTACAGAGGAGGAGGCCAGCCGATATGATCGTCAAATGCGGTTGTGGGGTATAGAAGCCCAGCAGAGGTGCGTTTCTCCGCATTTTCTGTGTGGAAGTGTCAGTTCCCAACTGGTATTGACTAGCGGCTCTTCATAGAATGCGAAATGCAACAATTCTCGTAATAAATTTGAAGGGTGTTGCCACAGAGGCCATCAAGAACATGGTACTAGCTGGGATAGGCAAGTTAATCATGTTCGATGGTGGAGAAGTTACCGAGGAGGATCTCGGGGCCGGTTTCTTCTTTAGGGATGAAGACGTTGGGAAGAAAGTAAGAGCCGTTCATGTGCAGTCTTGTGCCACGGGAATACAGTGGTGATATTTCGGTTGTTTTCTCTCTCAGAAGGTCGAAGCTGCCAAGGCAAGAGTAGAGAGTCTGAACCCCCTTGTGACGGTGGAAACAATACCAGATTCTTCTATTTTCGAGAGTGAGAAACTAGAAGTTCTTGTCAAAACTGTGGATCTCGTTTGCGTCACGGATTGGGATCGAGATGATCTAGTCAGTGGCATTTTGCGATTATATCTCTTCCTCGGTGAAGTAATACCATAATCATCTAGATTCGTCTGAACGAAGTGTGCAGACGTTATCGAAAACCCTTTTACGCTGGTGGAACCTATGGTCTTCTCGGCTTTATTTTCTGCGATCTTTTGGACCACGAATACCTCTCTCCGTGAGTTATCTAGCTTATCGAAGAAGGATTTTTTTTTAAAAACTTGTGCAGTGATCGTTCTTCACCAAAGGACGCACCTCGAAATATCAAAGCGACTAGCAGCTACTCATCCTTGGGCACAGCTTTACACCATCGATGGACGGGTTTAACCAAAAGGCAGACGAAGGAAATCAATCCAGCCCTTGTATTCACCATTCTAGGTAAGCTGCAATTCATTCTTTGGCATGCGAAATCTTGTTTAAGCGGTGCTTCCAAAGCCATTTGGCAGTTTCAATCACTGCACAACAAGAATCTTCCGGACGATATCGGTCACGCTGACCAGCTGGAGTCAATTGCCAATGACCTGATATCCGAAGCAGATGTCAATAAGCAGGTACTTACGTGTGTGCCTCGAGGTCTCGTCGAGTAAGTGCATATCGTTTCTTCCAACTTCGACAGTGAGTAATGTATTTATTTAGATCATTATCAACCACGGCAAGTCACGAATTCTCCCCCGTTTGTGCAATAATCGGCGGCATGCTAGCGCAGGATATTCTAAAAGCACTTGGTGGCCGAGAGGTGCCCATCGCGAACTTTTTTGTCTTCGATGGCAACACCGGAGGGGGCACCGTTTGTCGAATGAATATGCCGTAGGCACACTTTCTCTATCACTATCCCGTTATACGTACGTGCATCTTGTAGTCCTAATGACCTCAATTTATTTTTATTTTTCCGAGACTCTTCATGAGGAATTTCCGAAGATTCATCCGCTTAAGATGGAAATGGAAGGATGTTATTCATTGCAGGCTTCTCATCAATTTAACCTGGAAAACTATCTTCTGCTGATTTGAAGGTTTCTCATCAGGTATCGAATGATTATTCCTAATTATTACCCATGACCGCAGGTCTATCAGGTTATGGTGACATCAGTTAATTGCGGCAAATCGCGTGCATCGTCTGCCACTGTCAAGATACGTCCGGGAGCTTTGCGTTCAACAGCTTCACTGGTCTATTTTCGTGGGCAACATTCTCGCTGTAGGCTCTTGTGTATTCAGGCGTCGCCGCCACCTGATATATCAGGATGACTTACACAGGCTCGACGTCTATATGGCAGGTAGATGCTCTGTCCACAGGGTGTCTTCACGTGAACTTGAAAAAATATTTTTTTGTGGATACTAACCGCTGATCTCTGACACACACGGAGGCAGTAGTTTTGCCGAATTGCGACAGTCCATACGAGCCCACACGCTCCAGAATAGGGTCATGGTATTGTCCGAGGTCCAGAAGAAGCTGGAGTTGTGCATTACGGTAAGTGCAGCTTTAAAATTCATGAAGCCAGATTCTGTATCCGTCCTACAACTCTTTATATCTACCCCGCAGTCCACCATCACAACAGCCCGACAAAGTCTATCCCCCCGCATCGGCCCCATGTCGAAAGTAGCAGCTCTTACGGATATGTGTCCGGAGTTCATCCGAGCCACGTTCTATCCTGTTCAACTTTTGCCAATCATAAGGCGGGATCAAAATCCGAGATCCGGGTCCGTACCCCGCATCGTCACGGAGATCAAAGTGCCGCAACCAACCAAGCACATCTGCATCTCACGAGATCTCCTCATTGAGCCTTCTTCGAGGTGTTTCTGTACTTCCATCGCCATTCTGGCAAGACCGCTGAGCATCATCGATTACCGTGTAAAGCGTCAACTAAGACCTACGATCGCGGGAGAAATAAGCTTGTTTGGGGAGACATGACACTGTGTATCTCAGAGATTTTTCCGGGACGTCAGATGCCGGATCTCCCGGGGGCATAATTTGCTCTGTTCACTTCTCAGCCTCGAACATGCCCTCGTTAATCGGGGAACGCAGAAGGTGCACAGGGCCTTATTCTCCTTCCCTAATGAAGATTCACTGGCGGTAACAGGCGGTCCGGGTATAATCATCATACTTACCGCCATGGACATATGTGCGAAGACATGATTCACCAGATGATAAGTAAATTTCAAATTCCAATTTCACTGATGTGCAGGGACGTCAAGGGCTGAAGCACACCCGAAACCGCACAACAGCCCGGTTATTCATTCATTTACCTCGCGCGACAATAGTAGTGGTGCCGTTAAGTCTCGTTAAGTACGTGTGTAACGCTCCTTACGGTACTTTTTCTAGATGAAGATATCTCATTGGGTAGAAATTTTTAACATGCCTATCCTGGTCTAAAAAGAGATCCAATCTGCAGTCTTAATATTTCGGTCCCAAGATCCGACCCAGTATATGCTGGTGGCCCAAGGTAGCTGACGCGTCTGGTATGGTGCGCTGTTTGCGGATCCGCCAAGGATGCATAATACTTTGCATATCCTCTCCTGAAATCAACGTAGTAACTGGTGACAACTCCTAACAGAATCTTAAGCTTTTGTACCCCATTCGATCAGCCTCCGTCTCCTTACCCCACCCACCGCCATCTGAGCGTACCATTTGATCACCGAGCGACCATTCGGCGCTAGGTCGGTGTAACATGAGCTCCATAAGGTGCGATCGAAGTTAAATGCGACAATGCAGATCGCGGATCTACCTTGTTGTACCCCGTGGCTATTGCCAAACATATATATGCACAGCCACTTATACCCGTTGTTCAGCGAAAGCGGCTTCAACTCCAAATACCAAGCTAATACTAGCTTGTACTTGCATTAAGGCTCTTTTTTTGTTCAGCCCTCTAAACTCCCTTCATCCGTCTGTCGTAGGCAGCTTATTCCACGCAGATATTTAAGAATGAAAAGGAAAATGCCGATGCATCGATAGCCAGAGAGAACACTGGCGATCGCTCAAATATCTTGAAACATATATGCCCTAGAATTAGAAAATTCTGAGCGAAGACATTCGGCATTTCCCAATCTTTAGTATGCTCTAAAGGACCAGGAACTGCACGCTGTGATTCTTATTTATTATTCTTGCTCGGTGTCACTGATCTCGAAGGTGAGTGGCTCGTAATTTTGGGTGTGGCGACAACTTACAATCTCCCGACTGCTTCTGTGAATCAGCACACGCTTGTATGAACCTTTTATGAGTCACTTGGTGGTTCTTCAGCTCGGCAGCTGCATAATGAATCGTATGTCGCGCTCTTGATCAGAGTTCATGGGCTTGTGCTTTTGGAGCTCCCGGTTCACGTGTCCAATGAACGTGCCGATGAGAAGCACGATACCTCAAGTGCCTATACCTGGACCCACTCTTCGCAGGGTCTGATTAACTCTTCTATCTTTCAGATGTACTCTTTCGACTTTGTTATAGTTGGTTCTGGACATGCAGGCAGCTGCGCTGCGCTCTCTGCAGCCGAACAACTAAGCGCTGGTAGAGGTAAGCATAATTCACCTTTGAAGATGGCCAATCGTTTTCCACCCAGAATGGGCAAAAGATAACAAACAGTAGCCGCTGATTTGCCTTTTCCTTGGCTGATTAGCCGGCATTGGGTTTTAATCTTTAAGTACCTTGTACCTTATTGCTATCTCTCTTTCTGCTAGATTTTTGAACAGTCCGATCAACATTCTGACGCCCTTCTTCCTTAGTTCTCATAGTCGACAAATGCCCCCCTGAATGGGTCGGCGGCAATGGATATTTCACCGCCGGAGCACATCGCACCGTACACGCTGGCCTGTCAGATCTTCTCCCGTTAGTATGCAATGTTACTCCCACCCTTGCAAGCCAAATAGACGTGGAACCATACACTCCTCAACAGTTCACCGATGACATCCAACGGCTGTCAAAGGCGCAATCTGATCCTTCCCTCGTACAAGCCGTCGTAGAAAGCTCCCGAGACGCCATAGAATGGCTGCGAAGAACCGTGGACGTGCCTTTCACTCTGAGCTTTAACAGACAGGCGTATGTAGTCGATGGTCGGCAGAAATTCTGGGGTGGGATGGCGCTCAGTGTCGACCAAGGTGGTAAAGGGCTTATTGCTGCTCATACGAAACGACTAAAGGAGAAGGGTGTGGAAATATGGTTTGAAAGCAGA
Organism: Nidularia sp. FH-822889; assembly: GCA_036937115.1. Taxonomy (NCBI): domain Eukaryota; kingdom Fungi; phylum Basidiomycota; class Agaricomycetes; order Agaricales; family Nidulariaceae; genus Nidularia; species Nidularia sp. FH-822889. The sequence goes on from JASFDF010000204.1 coordinate 27,858, forward strand.
GCGTTGGAGTTGAGGATGCAAGGTGACGAGGTCAAGGGGCTCGTAGTTGAGAGAGAAGGCAAGAGCGTGGAACTGACAACGCCTTGTGTGGTGCTCGCGGCCGGCGGATTCGAGGCAAACAAGAATATGAGGCAAAAATATTTGGGGGGTGGCTGGGATAAGGCAAGGGTAAGTCCTTGCGAAGCTCGTCTTCTACAATTCTATAATCAACGATTTCAGGTTCGTGGTACACCTTATAATACCGGCGACGGGTTTGAAATCGCCAGAGCCGTGGGTGCTAAATTTACGGGTGATTGGCAAGGCTGCCACAGTACTGCATGGGATGCGAACTCCCCCGCCGACGCAGGTGAGCGAGTGATTACGAATCAATTCACAAAATCAGGATATCCTCTTGGAATAATGGTCAATTTAAACGGGGAGCGATTTGTCGATGAGGGGGAAGACTTCCGCAACTACACGTACGCAAAGTTCGGAAGAGCGATCTTGGGACAACCAGAGGGATATGCTTTCCAGCTCTGGGATGGGAAGGCGATACCTCACCTTAGGAAGGAAGAATATGCAGAAGGAGTTGTGGAGAGAATCATGGCGGATACTGTCGAAGAACTGGCAGATAAACTTACTGAGAAGGGACTAGTCGATAAGGAGAGGTTGGTGCGGACCGTGTGGGAATTCAACGAAGCCGTCAAGATGCATCGCGAGGAGCACCCCGAGCAGCAATGGGATCCAGCCAGGAAAGATGGTTTATCGACGCAGGCCTCCAGCACGGGGCTACTACTTCCCAAGTCGAATTGGGCGTTAGCTCTTGACAAACCGCCATTCATGGCGGTGAAAGTAGCATGCGGAATCACGTTCACGTTTGGAGGACTTGCGATTGACAGTACCACGGCTGGGGTGATTTCGGAGAAGACAGGCGGCGTGATTGAGGGGCTCTATTGCACGGGAGAGATGGTGGGCGGGTTGTTCTATGAGAACTATCCAGGAGGTAGTGGTCTGACGGCGGGTGCTGTGTTCGGGCGCAAGGCGGGCGAAAGTGCAGCTCGGCGCGTGATTACGCTCAGCCGCTGACATCGGACGCCGTATGCATGCTGTACCGGCCCCTCGACCTCTTCTTGCATACTACATATGTCATTATAATGATGAGCACCCGCAGAATTTGATTTACGTGGATCGAGGCCATGCAAGGAGTCGCGGTCGCAACATGACGTCACAGCATCACCCGAAGTGATTACATAGTATCGGCTGGTATAGTATCCGTCCCTTACACCGCGCTATCTTTACCTCTTCTCCTTAACATCGAAGCCAGCACTTTGTGGCCTCAGGCGAGCATGTCTCTTGCTGCCATTGTCCATCAGATCCGGCAAGAAGGCGTACCCCGCCAGTCACACAGCGATGGTCAGCAAAATCCTCGTCCAGACGCTGATGCTCAGTCGGACCGCCAGTCGAACAACGATACCCAACCCAAAGGCAAACCTCGCTCTGTTCAATCTCCTAATGGACACATAAATGGACACTCAAATGGACACCCGCAAGAGCATGACTCCAACAACCACCTTCGTGTCAGCGACCAGAACGGCGACGCACATCCTCATGAAACCCCCAAGTCAACAACTCGCAGTATAAGCTTTAGGACACCAGATAGTCCAGCTGCTAGAACAGGCCCTCCACGCTCACTCTCCTTCGCATATTCACTTCCTCACACCCCTGCGACCTCGAGAGAGAATAGTGGACACGAAGATGACGATCGCCCACACACATCGTATGAAGACGATGAATATGCGTTCTCTTTTGCTACCACTGACTTCCGCGGTGGTCTGGACTTCTTCAAGAACGGAGAGCGTCCTGACAAGAAGGGAAAGCGACGCGAAAGTCGCAATATAGACGAGAGTTGGAATCCCATTCGATGGTTTCACGACTCACCGAAAGACGAGAAACCGGGAATGGATTTTTCGGCTATGTCTCGCAAAGACAAAGTCGAGGACGAAGGTAGGCATTCCGATGCCTTTGAATCAAAGCCCAAGCTTCGTCGTGGTATCTCTGCCCAACCTGCTCCAGATTCGCCGACCTCTCCCAAAAGCAACCTACGACGCGCTTTCTCTGTCCCGCACTCTCCTGTAACTCCTGAACACAAACCTTCCGAGAGCAAAGTCGGACGCGTTAAATGGGCTAGGCTACGCGCTCTCGTACCCAAGATCGTACACCCTAATGACAACATTCTCCCGGGGCCATCAGCAGTTACCTCCCAAGCTGTTAATATCACAGACGAGCTTATCACCGGAGGGCTTGCGACACTTATGCCGCGGTTGTGGATGGAACGTGACGAGAAAGATCATAGGCGAATTCCTCTGCTCTTTCATCGTCTCAGGATTAGAGTGAGCGACAGCCTCCACCCGATGCATGGGCATAAATCTGTCTTCCGTATAGAGTGTGAATACGCCAACGGGGCAGCTCGTTGGGTCGTCTATCGTGAACTGCGTGATTTTGTTTCTTTGCATACGCATTACACGGTATCGAATGTTTACAATCGCAACGTGGACAACATGCCCGAGTTTCCGAAGACAAGTAAGTGTACAGTATACAATATCATCTCATTGTCCTTATGCCGTACCAGGCATTCCGTACTTCAAGTTCCTCCGTGAAAAGGGTGACCATGTCGGCCGAGCGGACTTTGCACGTCTGCAGAGGCAGGAATTGGAGAACTATCTCATCAGCCTCATTCGCGCTGTAGTAAGTCTGCTCCGTATGCTTGTGCTACTGCCACAAATGACGTCGCGGTTTTAGATGTTCCACCCATCTTCCAATAGATTGGGTGGCTTCCTTGAAGTTAGCGCCCTTTTCATCTCGCTAGCTCGGTCAGGTGGTGCCCAATACAAGGCTGGGTACTTGCAGATCGAGTCCACCGGCAATGGATCTAATTTCGGCCGGAAATCAGCAGGTTGGAAGGAGAAGAAGGAGTCAAGGTGGTGTGCTGTAAGAGAAAGCTATCTCGTAGTGATGGAGGAGCCCGGAGAGGTAGAGCCTTTCATTTTCGTCGCTTGCCCGTGCTGATGTCTCGCTATAAAGCTCGCAGTCTGGGATGTTTTCCTCATCGACTCTGACTTTGCGATCGAAAGGCCTAAGCGCTATTATCGCCAACCCCTGAATACGTTGTTACATGCTGCAGGAGGAATCGACGCACTGGAAGGCACCCATCCGCATTTACGCGTCCCTCATATTCAAATGCAGCCCGACTCGGATCGGCACTCGCTGATGGGGTCAATCAAGAGTCATGTTTCGAAAATCTTACATCTCGACGGCCATAAGCACGACAACGAAAGACGCGGCGGGGATGGGCAACCTGACCAACGTCATGGGTCGGACACAGCCAGCACTCATTCGACGTCCTCTTCTTCTGCATCTTCTTTGCCGCCGAGACAGCCGACCCCCATGCTCGATCCTAGCACGAACACCAATCCCCTCGATCGCGATCAACCTGGGAATACAGAGAAAGAGCAGAACGACAAGAAGAAGAAGAAGAAAGAGGCGGACATGTCGAAGCACACTTTCTACATCGTAAACTCACAGATGAAGCTGAAGCTTTTCGCACGAAATGAGGTAGGTGTTATTATACCTTTTCCATTCATTCCTCGCTATTTGACTTTGCTATCTTAGCGTCAAATGCTGCAGTGGATTACCGCCCTTGAGAAAATGGCAGCCGCGTCGCATTATATGGGGAAAAATCGATTCGAGAGCTTTGCTCCTATACGCTTAAATGTTGCAGCTCAGTGGCTGGTAGATGGGGTAAGAACACAGCCATTTCTTTGCATATGGTGACTTAATGGGGATGTTAGCGCGATTATTTCTGGAATTTGTCCCGCGCCATTCTGCTTGCAAAGGAGTCCATATATATTCACGATTGGTGGCTATCTCCAGGTGTGCACTTTGTCAAAGAAGTAAGAATGGTACATGGTATTGATATACGTTTCCTAGAACTGCAGATGAGACGCCCGAACAAGGACCGGTATCGTTTAGATCGCCTCTTACAGCGCAAGGCTAAGGAAGGCGTCAAAATATATATCATTTTATAGTAAGAACATCATGCTGCTGCTATCTATTGCGATGATATTGAGCACCTCTGCTATTCTCTAGCCAAGAAGTATCTAATCGGACAACGCCAACGGACAGCAAGTGAGCACTCACATGCAGTTACGATTAATTACATACTAATGCACGGTATTGACAGCTATGCGAAACAGACACTGACATCACTGCACTCCAACGTTATGGTGCAAAGGTCGCCGTCTCATTTCCAAACAGGAACATTTTACTGGGCTCATGTGTGTTATTTTTTCCTTAACTGCTACTATATCTAAACATATTTCCGCAGCATGAGAAAATGTGTGTTATTGACCAGACAATTGGGTTCATGGGCGGCCTTGATCTGTGCTTTGGACGGTGAGATCTCTTCTATTCTGTATATCAGTCATGAGATGATTTTAATATCTGTTCGATAGATGGGACACTGCACAGCATGTCCTTACAGATGACGCAGATGGGGCTGAGAGTTCAGAAATCTGGCCTGGTATGTGCTTATATTTTCAGAAGGAAAATAAAAAACGTTTACACAAGCATGGCTTTAGGGAAAGATTACAGTAATCCTCGCGTTTCAGATTTCTGCAACTTGAACAAACCTGAGGAGGACATGTATGACCGTACCAAGATTCCAAGAATGCCATGGTAAACTTCTACATATTCTTTGCTATATAAGTATTAATTTCGCTTTATGCTTCTCCAGGCATGACGTAGCAATGCAAATTGTGGGCCAGCCAGCAAGAGACCTAGCACGCCACTTCGTTCAAAGGTGAGCTATCTCGGCCGCGTATTGCTTGCCACACGGGCCTCGGATATTGACACATATGCATGTTTCCTCAAGATGGAACTATCTTCTGAGGATAAAGGTCTATTTTTGTACTCCCAAGACCACCAGACTTGCATTGACCCCTATCTTGTATGAAACAGAATCATTCACGGGTCATGCCCTTCCTACTTCCTCCGCCGGAATTCAGGCCTGGTGAACTGACACGCTTAGGCCTGACGGGGACCTGCGAGCTGCAGATATGCCGTTCTGCGGGGCCTTGGTCTATGGGTACGCCTGGAAAAATTGAGCATTCTATCCAAAATGCATATCTAAAAGGTTTTCTGTCCTTTTACCTTTCTCTTCACCTTTACTAACAAGAAAAACCCAGCCATTCAGATGTCAGAGCATTTTGTGTACATCGAGAACCAATTCTTTATCACATCGTTCGTTATCCCCGTGTTATAGAAGACTGCCGGCTGACATCCTAATCTTAGAACCCTCGTGAATGATGTTAAGGTAGAGAACAACATCGGCGATGCTCTGGTTCATCGCATCATCCGGGCTCACCGGGACGGTACGCCATGGAAGTGCTGCATCATGATCCCCCTGTTACCCGGATTTACATTCCCTGTGGACCACAGCGATGCTAGTGCGGTATGTCTGAATTGTCCCGCGATAGCGCCTTCAAACCCTCATGTCATGTTGTACTAGATCCGTATAATTCTGGAATGCCAGAACCGGACGATCTCTCGCGGACCTAATTCTATCTTCTCGCGCTTACGGAAGGAAGGCATCGATGTAGGTCACACTCTTGTAGTGAGCTCATATGATACGCATGCTGATACTGGTTTCATAAAGCCTGACGAATACATCTCAGTGTTTTCACTTCGTAATTGGGCCAAGATGCGTGGCGATGTGCTGACGACGGAGCAGGTACGTTCTCCAGCGTGATTGGCTCCTGTCGTATGGCCGTTCTTTAACTAAATACGTACAGGTCTACATTCATGGTAAAGTCTGCATTGTGGATGATAGGCTTGCAATCATTGGTAGCGCAAATATCAACGAGCGTTCGCAACGTGGTGACCGTGACTCTGAACTGGCGGCAGTGATAAGAGATACAGATATGATCGAAGGGTGATTCTATTTGCATGTGGTATTTGGCGGTGTGCTAATTCTTTTTCCAGTACCATGGCTGGAAAGCCGTTCCAAGTTGGACGGTTCGCTCATACTCTGCGCGTACGTTTGATGCGTGAGCATCTTGGCGTTGATGTTGATGCCCTTGACGAGGAAGACTTGATGACCAACGAGCCCACAAAGCCGGAACACGAGCAGCAGGAGACATGGGACCCGGAGTCAGAGCAAGCATACGGTCAAGAAGGTGGCGTTACACGCGTTAAGAAGTCCAATCAACATACAGCTCTTGGGCGACTAGCTGAAGCTGGAGTCGATAGCGCAAATCAAGGTGTGCACTCATTTATTATTAAATAGGATCTATTTCTAAGCGTCTATTAGCTTTATACGCCTCTGGAGAAGCCACATCCACATCTGCTGCGAAAGTGAAGCATAAACTAGGACTGGCGAAGAATTCTGCTGCACAGAATGCTGGAGATGAGACCCTCGAAGGAGAACGTAAGGATTTCGACCGTGACGGTGAACTTGAAGCAGGATTCGCGAGCTCAGTTGTTCCAACGCTGGAGGAAAAAACAATCACAGAAAACAGACAAGATGCAGACGATAATCGTAAAGATCAGGATGATACTATCAGAAAGGAGGAAGAAGCTGGCAGGGAAAAAAGTCACGAAAGGGACACCGGAAGTCCTGGAGATCAAAGGGAGCCGTCAGAAAAACGGACGAAGGATGGAGAACTCTTCGGTGCACCTGCCAATGCAAGTTCCACTAAATCGGATGATAAGCCACCTTCTCGCTCCGGCAAGGCAAACGATGTCGATGAAGAGGAACAGGAGGCCCCTGGAGCTCGGGCTACGATCCGGAAACATCTCAACAGCAAGCTAGGAAATAAAGTGTGGACGATAGCCACTGAAAGACCGAATGTGGATCCTCAAGGCTTCGATGACCCTGTGTCAGATGCCTTTTGGAAGAAGGTTTGGGTTGCCAGCGCTGTGTACAACGTCAGTTCTCTATTCTATTCACGGTGTATTCTTCTAACAACATTTGCACAGACGGAAATATATCGGAAAGTATTCCGCGCCATTCCGGACGATCTCGTTACTACTTGGAAGCAATACAAGGAGTTTGTTATCCACCATGAGCGGCTAAACAAGCCGGTGAGTCCGCAGTCCTGCATCTCATACTGCCATTTATTTAGTCGAAAATGGGATAGGCTCGGGAAACCACCTCCGATGAACCTGTAGCAATAGTACCTTCTGAATCAGGTGACGAATATGCTCCAGGACAAGGGTCAGGCTCAGCAGTGGACAACATCGATGACGTTTCTACTGAAAGCAAAGAGGGTGGTGACGAGTCTTCAGGAACTCAAGGAAACTCCCCAAATCAAGGGGACTCGAAACAAAGAAGGCCTACTAAAGGTACGGAACCGTATGAGAAGTGGGAACGCGATGAGATGGAGAAACTGTTAGGCGAGCTGAATGGTCATCTCGGTAAGTCCGCATTTCATCAAATTGAACATTAAGCGTATATGCTGAACTGCCACATTGTTCTAAGTCGTATTTCCCAACCGATTTTTGGAAGGCGAAGATATCGCAAACAATTTCTTGTTCAATGCAGACAGGTTCGCCCAGGTTTCTATCCTCAGTGTGACATTAACTGACGCTGCTGTCACAGGCTTCTGCCATTACCCATTTACAACTAATTGTAACGATAATAATGGTCATTTATACACATTTCCTTCGTGAAAGCATTATGAACTATCTAGCTATTACATAACTGCATGGCCTGTAAAGCGACGGACGCCTTATTTTTGGATATAGGCACGGACAGGCTGACCTGCATAATATGTAACAAATACTAATGATATTTTATTGATTTTATGTAAATAAGAAATATAGATATCATCCAATTATGTAAGGCACTTACTTCTCACGCTAACGCTGTTTCGCTGCTTCATTTTGAACTTTACTTCCTGGTACCAAGGACGAATCCAGCCTGAGTATCAGTGCTTCTACTCCTTGACTTCCATAATACCTGAAATTTCTAGAAACTTCATGTCGTACCGTGGCATTCACTCCAACTACAACCTGGCACCTCAACATACTGCCATGGCAAACAGCAAGCAGAGATTTCATTGGAACGCAACCATATACGAACAACTCCATCAATGGTTGGTATCGTCATCTTTTATAAACAACATGTATATATGTGTACACAAACAACGAACTCTTCAAGTTTCCAAGCAGCCTTTGTAGTTGACATGCTCAAACATCCACATTACACTACTTCCACCAAACATACTGCTTCTTGTATGAATGGTTGATATGTTTTCATCTGATTTCCTTAGGAGGTTGATAGCACCCCAACTGAAAGTGCTGTGTTGAATTTCTGGTCTCAAAATTAGCAAAGAACCCCTCATTCTGAAGCTAGTGGAGTCAAAAGCTGCTTAAAATGAACTGGTACACCCACTGATACTAAACATGCAAAAATCCAATAATGTTATCAAATGGTCTTATGGGAGGATCTTCCACATCCACTGGCAAACAGTTGCAGTCTGATTCCCTGAGAAATGATGTGGTCCCCTTTGGTGGATTGCTGGTTACCTCCATCCAACAATCTAACAACAACTCAATGGCAGGGTTTGGTAAAGTTCAATGCAAGTCACAGAATGATATCAAAAGTATGTTTTCATCTGACAAGCACCTGGATAGCTGAATACCTTTTTCACCTGTAGTACTTACACCACCTGAAAAGAGCTCTGAGAAGCAGCCACACAAGGAGCTTGTAAATTTGGAAGCTCATGATTCAGGATTTACTTCCAAGAAAAGAAGGACTGTGATGCCCACCTTTGACTTGAACATGGCATCAGTGTCAAAATCCAAACACAGCCAGACAGGAAGAACAATATGGCTGAGGTGTGAGTCCTATGATACCTAGAGACACTAGACAATGTAGGATGTTGGCTTCAGCTTATGTGCTGCACCACCCACTATC